>WNHD01003992.1:0-14123 GCA_011057455.1 Ganaspis sp. Gsp50
TTAAAAGAGTGATTAAAGAGAAATTATGTAAAAACAAACTTCATTTTGCTTTAAACATAAAAATTAAAAACAAATTTTTTAAATAAAAATCTCCATTTTCACATCTCTTTTGAACCTAAAAAGTGGCGCAAATTTCCAAAAAGTTCAACTTCAGGTCTGAAATAGGTTTTAGAAGAACTAAAGAGGTTGAAAGTAGGGTTTGAATGAGTCAAAGGAAATGAAAAGAGTATTTTAAAGTTTTTAAAAGTATTTAAAGAGGATCTAGATTTTTACTCGGGTAGGACATTCAAAAGTTATACGTCTCATAAATTGTCGGAGACTTGGAATTACTGTTACATACAATTTTGGTTATACAAAAATTCAGTTACTTAAATAATGCATTGAATTCAAAATCTGTTAAATACAATTTCGGATTAAATAAAATTGAATAGTATAAAATTTGTACGATATAGAAATCTATTTATGATATTATTCGATTCATCGTAATTGTATACTAAATAGATTTTCGAAAATTTCAAATTAGTCGACACAGAAATTGTTATGAGTTTAAAGGGAGTGATTTTCATACGTCCCGATTTGAACCTACAATATTTATTCTAGAACCAGAAATAATTATCTTTGATTCAAGTATTTATTCCTCATTTAAATTATTTATTACTTATTAAAAATTAAAAATTCCTTCAATGAATCAGAAATATTCCTAAAACAAGAATAAATTGTTAGTATATTTTTATTATTGTTTCACGAATTCTTTTCTCTGTGTGGTGTTACGTATAATTCAAAAATTAATTTACATTAGACATACGTTTTTGAGAAAAGTATAATAATAGGTACCTAAATAGTAATATTTGATTTAATAAAATTTTTACCTGTAATTAATCACTTCTTGCCTATTTGTTAGGCCATTATTCCTCGCGAAAGGCTTCATAAGGAAAGTCCTTTTGGGGAAAATAGCATCTGCGACAAAGAAATGTGGAAGTCTGACGTTCGTTCGCGGAAGTTTTGCGGGACCTGGAATACCAGCTCTTCCTTCATCCAAGGCGCGATACAAACTGCTGTCTCGAAGTGTAGACCAATCACTAACAGATCCTAAAATAATGCAATTTTTAAAGTAATTTACAATTCAAACATAATAGTAAACTCAAGTTATTTTAAATTATAAATCTTAATGTTTCATAATTTCGCAACAGGAAATATACAAAAAAAAATTTTTATACAGGAATTCCATTGCTTTTAATAGGTAACACTGAAAAAGTGAGAAATATTTTTTTTATTTTATTCTTTAATTAATGTTTGCTATCAAGTAATAAATACATGTCTTCCTTTTCAAACTTCCTTAACTTTCAACAAATTTTGATCACATTATTTATTAACTCAATATCACATTGTAGTTAAAATAAAGCGAAATAAAACAACACGAAACGATTTCTCTATGACGCGTCGAGGGAAAGAATTTAGTATTTTAGTCAGATGGCGTGCTTTATAAGAATATTTCTTATTTAGCTAAGAATATTTTGAAAAATATATTATTAAGAATATAATATTCTAGAAATTAGAATACCGATTTTTCAGTGCAAGTGTGGATAGAATATATAATAAATTAAAAAATGAAATGAAAAAGAAAATGGAAATAATATTCACAAAGAAAATCGACGCAACGTACCACAAGTGAAAAACAAATGTGACAAAATAGACTGATATATATAATAAATATACGTAATGTACAAACTTCCAAGAAATTGATTTTTGTCGGACGGTGAAATAAAGAATGAATGAATGAATGACTGAATGACAGATTTTGTCAATTATTATTATTAATAATAATAATATTTTCATTTTCTCAAGTCATGATTGTCAGTATGATCAGTCCAAAATACACTGAAACCTCCCAAGAGCGGACTTCCGAAGAGCGGACAAGTTGTTTGTTCGGGGTGGTAAAGAGTCAGGTGAAAAGAGATAGGCGGGATTAGAAGCAGAAACTCCAGGAGCGTCTCATAGCGTTGGCGTTGTTTTTAAGTGTTCCGTGCATTTTTTGCTTTTGTGTAGTAGTGTGTGCTTTTTAATGTAAATGAGAGACAGAATAGGCGATTTCTGAATGTCGACACGTTGAAAGCAACGCGTCGGTCTATTTTTTCCATTGTTTAATCGACGCGTCGACATTCAAAACCTAACCTCAAACCACCTATTCTGGATTCTCCTTAAAGAATGAGACAAAAAAACAGAAAAACTTTCTTAGATGTAGCCACAAAAAACGAAATTTAAACATAATACTAATAGGAGACGATAATTTTCATATAAAAATAATTTGCCAAAAAACAAATCTTTGTAATGCACTTTACGGCCCTGAATATTTACACTTTTCGACGTCAAGGTGGCGTCAAGGGCAAATTTCTGTAGAGCGGACGAAGAATATCGCTGTCCGCTCTTGGGAGGTTTTAGTGTAGCGTGAACTACTAGTATTGCATGCAAACAGATAGACAGACAGACATTCTTTTTCATCTTAGTATTTTTTTATTTCTTTGTGATTAAAATAAATAACTACAATGATATTTATAACCCTAATAAATTTTTTAACAGAAACCAAACACAAAAACCGGGTGAATGTATAAATATCATTTCTTAACTTAAATAAGAATTTAATTACAATTTTTGATGATAAATGAAGAACGCATTGTACCGAACTAAAAAACGGCTAAGAAACGGATTAATATATCTGGTTTGGTCTGAAAATCATCAGTTTCTTGTGTCTTGGTTTTATCTAAAATTCTAAGCAGTTTCGATTAATCTATAGACTGAGTACGATATTATTTAAACAGATATTTTTTCTGCGATTGAATATACTGCTTTTTATAATAACTATGGGGTCAAACCATTATATTTCGCGGAAAGTGATTGCGACCTATCTTTTGAAAATTCTAATTCTTTCAGGGGATAATTTCTAATATCTGTTCAACACATTTTTGGCACAAATTGCTTAAAATTATCTTTGTTTATTTCATAATTGTATTTTTAAGACCGCGATGCACGGTTAAAATGTCATTTTGAGGGTTATCGTAATTAATTCAAGAAGCTCATAAATCTTTTTAAAAACATGAGGCATTACGCTTTTCATTCAAGTTTTAATTCTACGCAATTAAATTAAACGCCAAAAAGTTATGTACAAATAAATATAGCAAATTTAAATTAATTCTTAGCAAATTAAAATCAAAACTATTTTACACAAATACATTCTACACAATAAAACTCAACACAGGTCAAATAGTCAAAACTTTTTCATGTTCAGTAGACAACTTCTCTGATATGATATCTTTATGTAGAATTATTTGGTACTTGATTTGACTGTGTAGAGAATTGTCTAGTATTTGAATTATCGACGTAGAGCTACATTTTAAATAAACAGGATAATTACAATATTTTCTCGTGTAGAATTATATTGTGTAGAATTTTATGATGTAGTAATTAACTGCGTACAATTAAAGAAAGTAAATATCCTTTTCCATTGTGTAGAATTATCTGGTGTTTAATTTAACTGTGAATAGTTATCTGGTATTTGAATTAACGGCGTAGAGTTAAAATTTAAATAAAAAGCATAATTTAAATATTTTCTCGTGTTGAATTAAATTGTAAAGAATTTTATGGTGCAGTATTTAACTGCGTAGAATTAAATAAATTAAAATTAATTTTTTTTTCGCTTTTTGTAATGTGTCGAATTTTATTGTGTAGAGTTTATTTGCGTAGAATTATTATGCCCTGTCCATATATACTGTGTCGAGTTTTCTCGTGTAGAATTAAATGTGTAGAGTTTTATTGTGTAGATTTTATTTGCGTAGAATCGCTACCATCCCTTTCTGATCAACTAAGTTGTCTTCATTCAAAATAAAAATAATGGATTTAAAAATTACTTATAATTTGACGCCTAGGTAATTGGAACTCTAATATAATCGAATAAGATATTTTAAAAGTAGTGCACGCAATTGATGTTGGAAAAAAGTTTAATTATCTATTTTTATTTCCAGATTTTAAAAGAAGTAATACATTTTAAGAAAAATTTATAAATTTGTAAAATTCAAATAACTAACCATAGTCTCCAATATTAATCCATGTAAAGCGGTAATAAGCATCGCAAAAAGCCAGTAATTTGATGCTGTGGTAAGTCTTATAATTGAAGAACAGACTTCCTGCGTGGGGAGGGGCTTTTATTCTAATCTCCTTACCATCCAGAGCCCCAATGCAGTTTGCAAAATTCCACCTAACCCGGAAACCTTGCGCAACAACTCTCCATTCTTCAGGATTCTTCCATTTCAAATAAATTGGTGCCAATTTCTTGAAAATAATGGGAGCGACCTCCTGAACTAATTTGTAGACAGTACTCGAACCTACTCGAAAGTAATTCGCTGTTGTGCGATTACTGTCACCATTTGCAAAGAAACTACAAAATAAATTGGAAAATTAGTAATTTCTTACTTACAGTCTTCTACCTTTCTTTTGTTTTTAATACATTATTTTCATTCTGTACCGTGTTCACAGAACCTTATTAATTCCTTAACTTCCCCGTGAAAGTCGAAATCGATTCCTAGATAGCACAATAATTTGCAGCAAGTTTATAATGCAAGTTTGCAGCAATTTTGCCGCTTATAGTGAAATCTCCCCCCATGTGACAAGTTTGCAATGCAAACTTCCTGCAAATTTGCAATTCAAACTTATTGCAAATTTGCTGCAAACTTGCACGGGTAACTGACAGATATTTTAATTAAAATAATATTATCTTACAATTATTTATGGATGTTTAATTAACTGAATTGCACATTAAACGCATTGAGGAACCTTATAAATTATAAATTAAATATTAAAAAACTTAACGCTAACGAGATTCGAACCTAAGCAACATAATCACCGAAAGCGAGCGCCTTAAGAATCTCGGCTATTACGACTTGGTATACATTTCTGAAAATGTTCCTCAAACCTCACCTTGACAATCTTGTCAGTAAAGTATGAGGAACATTTTTAGGAATGTACACTCAACCGCATATATGCTGTTCTTCCGGTTTGCTAACCTTTAGGAATAGTCGCTATTCTTCTATTTTCATTTTATTAGTTCGTGACATATTACTGCATCATATGTCATTTAATAAAATTAAAATAGAAAAATAACGACTATTCCTAAAGGTCTGCAAACCGGATGGACAGCATATATGCGGTTGGGTGTATACCAAGTCATAATATAGCCGAGATTCTTAAGGCGCTCACTTTCGGTGATTATGCTGCTTAGGCAAATTTGCAACAAGTTTGAATTGCAAACTTGTCGCATGATGAACATTTCGTTACAAGCAGCAAAATTGCTGTAAACTTGCATTGCAAACTTGCTAAGTTTGCGTTGCAAGTTTGCCGTAAACTCCCTGCAAATTGTTGTGCTATCTAGGTTTATTTAAACTTTATGCAGTTCTAAACGTTCTTGGGGTCTCTAATTACGATTCTGATGTTTTTAAAAATTCAAAATGGCGGACCCAATATGGCGGACGACATTCTAAAAATCCGAAGCAATTCGCTTGAAATTTGTTACTGAAGGGTTTTTGTGGTCGCCGTTGCGAATCTGAAAATTGTTTTTTCAAAATTCGTAGTGACAGACCCAATATGGCGAACGAATTTCAGAAAATCCGAAGCAATTCGTTTGCAAATTGTTAGTCAAGAGATTTTGTGGTCGCTGATTGCGAATCTGAAGTTTGTTTTTGAAAATTTGAAGTGGCGGATCCAATATGAAGTGGGAAAATTTGGTAATGGACTACCACCCTACCTTAGAGATTCCGTTTGTACGTGCGTTATAGGCAATCTTCTTTAGTTGCTCTATTGTAACCCATTTTCTTGGTAATACTTTGTTGGAAATTGCATTATATACACCCAACATTATTATGCAGTTGGGTGTACTTACTTTCCGTGATATTTTCGAAAACATTGTCCAACACATAACGCGACATTATATGACATGCAAATTACATTGGTACGCTTTTCGTTTTGTTTGGTGCTGCAAAATACACATCGTCGACGAGTTGTGGTAACATCCCTTGAGTAGCAATTTTGAAGCGAATTGCTTTGGATTTTCTAAAATTTGTTCGCCATATTGGGTGCGACATTTTGAATTTTGAAAAACGAACATAAGGTTCATAATCAGCGACCCTAAAAACCCCCAAGTAACAAATTTCAAGCGAATTTGATCAGTTTCGAAAAAAGTCGTCCGCCACATTGGATCAGCCATTTTGAATTTTGAAAAACGAACATCAGATTCATAATCAGCGACCCCAAGAACCCCGAGTAACAAGTTTCAAGCAAATATAAAATGTTTTGGAAATTCGTATTTGTTTTAAATTTTTTATATATTTTTTTAAACAATAAAATTTTTCAGAATCGTTTTATCTTACATATTTTTGTAGCCCTATCCAGACTGAAGGGAATGCGCTAAGTTTGAACGAAAAATATTAACTTCGTGAAAAGATGTTCAGTTCTTTGTAGGTGGGATAAATGTTTAGAAAACCATACTGGCCAGTCAGAAAGCTCTTTTAGAAATTCTTCATTCCCAATGTCGGGATACTGTATATTCTAAGAATTTATTTTTCGGCACTTCAATATTCAGGAAAATACAAGCTCAAACAGTACAATATTCGGACCAATGTAAATTCGGGGATTTAAATATGCTGACAAATGTAAATTCTGGAACATATATTTTCGGACAAATGCAAGTTCTGCGAGTTAAATTTTCTGACAAATATAAATTTGGGGAGTTATTTATTCAGACAAATGCAAGTTCGGTGTGTTCAATATTCTTCCAAATTGAATTTCTGGGAGTTAAATATTCGAACATTTGCAAATTCATAGATTTCAATATTTTGACAATTCTAAATGCGGAAATTTAGAAATTCTGAAATAGGCAATTTCGGGGAATTGAACATTCTGATACATTGAACTTCGTGATGTTTAATATTAGGACAAATGCGAATTCAGGAAGATAAATATTCGGATAAATACAAGTTCGCAAGGTTAAATATTTTGACAAATGCAAATTCGGGTAATTAAAAATTCGGACAATTAAATTTTGGCCGATTGTATGTTCTGACAATTGAGTTTTGGGAAAAATGATGGCGCCTGATTCGCGAATCAAAAAAATGAATTTTGGCCCGGAAGTTTACAGAAACATAACGATAATGTTTTGCAATTTTTACATATGTAAACACTTACTAAAAATCGCAAAAGTGTCATGTAGGAATTTTTTTGAAAAATGGATGGTTGAATTCTCCATTTTTGAAGATTCTAAAACGAAAAAAATTAATTTTGGCCCGGAAGGTTACAGTAACTTTACAGCAATGTTTGGTAGTGTTTACAGATATTAATATTCACTATTATTATTAATGTAGTTATATGAATAATTTCATTGCATACTTACTTTAATACGAGTGCCAATCTCAATTCCGACGAGAGTGGCCGTCGAAGACTCCTTTTAACAAGGCTTGGTCCGACAAGATCATGCAACTTATTAAAAGTTTGCACATCCATTCTGCACATTCTGTAAAACTCCTCTTCATCATTATTGGCAAACCTCAAAAAAAGACTTTTGTAGGCACCATGCAAATCCCTTTCCGCATTGGTGATATGAGGTTTTACATGCCATCGCCTTAATACGCCGTTTCGTGCACGTAACAAATGATAAAAATTAAGCAGTTGCAACCAGTGATAGCAAATTAATATAATATTGAATGAAATCATTTCAACACGTGTGTCACAAATGATGCCGGTTGTCGACGTACAATCCTGTGCAATTGTAAGCAACCAGGCTGTTGCTCAACTGTGATCAGTATTGTTGCGTGCGCATCAACATAATATATACTCGTTCATTCCCTCATGCATCGGCAAAGAAATGTTGCGCGCGCATTGCAGAAAACGCGCACTGATTCAAAACCACACTGAAAAAAATGTGTAGATGCTGCAGCTAAATGTATAGCTAAAATTCGTTTAGATCGAAGATTAGCTGTTGCAGCTAAAAATATAGCTACCATTGCTATCCCTCTATCAAATGCAGCTATATTTCTAGCTGCTACAGATAGATTTCTATCTAAACGAAATCCAGCTATACAGTTAGCTGGAGCAGCTAGACATTTTTTACAGTGCAAGCATAACATACAGGTCATATCCAAGAATTCTGTTACTAATTTAGAAATGTACAGTCATTTTTATTTGTTCCTGAAATGTTTTTATTCCGGATCAAACGCAAAGAAACTGAATAATATGTTTAGGAACCCCTTGAAATTTGCAAAAAAGTAAAAAATCCAAATTGCTCCTAGAAATTATAGGCAATTTTTTTTGTCAATAATTTTTGGAATAAATGTTATTTTTAATTGTTTTTTATAATCACAATTACATTATTTGTTGTAAAAAATGAAATTGTAATTTACTAAAAATCTGTTTTTTACATTTTCGGGGCCGAGACCCTTATAGTTACGTTGAAGAGGATTCTGAGGAGGCTTTTGAAAGGCTCAGATTATTCTCTGAAGTCTCTGATAAGGCCTTCTGGAGACTCTGAAGAGGCTCTCCACAGGCTCTAAAGAAGCTTTCTGGAGGTTCTGGAAAGGTTAACTACAGACTCCGGAAAGATTTCCTTGAGACTTTTGGGAGGCAGCCTAGGGGCTCTGGAAAGGCTTCCTGAAGGCTGTAGACTGGACCTAAGCATCTTCTAGAGAAGCCCTGGAAATTATCTTCAGAGTCTATACGACGTTGGAATAGAAGCTTTGGGATGAATTTGGGGATTCAGGTTTTCATCAACAATCGTTGATTAATTTAAATATTTAGTTTAAATTTTTATTAATTATTAAATTATTCTTGAAATTTTGTAGACTTTTTTGTTAAAAATTATTAGGAAAATATTTGTGGCCTTTGGTCCATTTTTAATAAAAGATGTTAATTAATTAATTATTAAATTTAAAATCTAAAGAATTAAAAGACCAAATTACTATAAATTTAATTCTTTTACGAAAGAAAATAAATAAATAAAATCTTCTTAAAATAAGATAGCTTCTGAAACTATACGGGCAATATATGAATTTTTTTGATACTCGCATATCAAAAATCGAGATTTTAAATATAAATTTTTGCTATAAAAAATTCCACATTATTCGATTTGCGATTTTTCATTTGTGTTTACATCTGTAAACACTTACCAACATTTTTGAAAAGTTTCGAAAACTATACGGGCAAAATTTGAATGTTTTTGATACTTGAATCTCAAAAATCGAGATTTCAATTATGAATTTTTGCTGAAAAAAAATCCAGATTATTCGTTTTGTAATTTTATATTATTGTTTACATCTCTAAACACCTACCAACATTTTTAAAAAGTTTCGGAAACTATCTGGGCAAAATTTGAATTTTTCTTATTACTCAAATCTCAAAAATCGAGATTTCAAATATGAATTTTTGTACAAAAAATTCCAGATTATTCCTTTTACGATTTTCTATTTGTGTTTACGTCTGTAAAAAGTCACCAAAATTTTTGAAAAGTTTCGATAACTATCTGGCCAAAATTATTTGTTTTGATACTCCAATCTGTGAAAATTCTGATTATATTTCTGAATGCTGGGGATTTTAGTATAAAAAAAATTCAATTTTTGTCTGATGTTTTCCGAAATTTTTCAAAAATTTTGGTAAGTATTTACAGATGTAAACATTTATAGAAAGTCGCAAAACAAATAATCTTGAATTTTTTTTTTGCAATAATTCATATTTAAAATCTCGCTTTTTGAGATCCAATTATAAAAAAAATTCAAATTTTGCCCGGATACTTTTCGAAACTTTTCAAAAATGGTAGTAAGTGTTTACAGATGTAAACATTTATAGAAAGTCGCAAAACGAATAACCTTGAATTTTTTTAGCAAAAATTCATATTTAAAAACTCGCTTTTTGAGATTTGAGTATCAAAAAAATTCAAATTTTGCCCGGATAGTGTCCAAAAGTACTCTAAAAAGTTGGTAAGTGTTTACAGATGTAAACATTAATAGAAAATCGCAAAACGAAAAATTTGGAATTTTTTGTTGCAAAAATTCATATTTAAAATCTCGACTTTAGAGATTCGAGTATCAAAGAAATTCAAATTTTGCCCGGATAGTTTATGAAAGTTTTGAAAAATGTAAGTAAGTGTTTACAGATGTAAACACTAATAGAAAATCGTAAAAGGAATAATCTGGAATTTATTGTAGCAAAAATCCATATTTAAAATCTCGCTTTTTGAGATTTGAGTATCAAAAAATTCAAATTTTGCCCGGATAGTATCCGAAAGTTTTCTAAAATGTTGAGAAGTGTTTGCACATGTAAACTTTAATAGAAAATCGCAAAACAAATCATCTGGAATTTTTTTTAGCAAAAATCCATATTAGAAATCTCGATTTTTGAGATTCGAGTATCAAAAACATTCAAATAAACGGTGAACCCAATTGAACCAAAGTGAACGGAATAAATCGTTTCAATAGTTTCAGGCGATCTGCTAATCATTACTGAATAAGTTATTTTCTTTTACCCTTAATATTTTGTAATTTTTGTTTATTATTTTATTAATATTTATTTTATTTTATTAATTTCTTTGTGCTTTGTTCGTTTAAAATATAAGATTATTATAATTATATAATTAATAGCTCTTCAACATTGATTTAAAACTCATAATTAATGCTGAACCATCATGAACCGTAATAAACCAAAGTAAACTAAAAAATAGGGCTCATTATGGTTTATGCGATCTGCCAAGGTAGTACTTATAGACACTCTGATTATTTTATTTTTAAAATACTTCATTTTAGTTTTACAGTATTTGTCAATATTCATTGAATTACTTAATTGTGTGTGATTTGAAATCTTGTTTGTCGTATTGTAATAATGTTTTTAAAATGTATTTCAGGATGAAGAAAGTTAGTAAATAAAACTGGAAGTGTATTTTAAAAATCACATTAAATGAAAACATAAGCTTTATTTCCCAAAGGAACATAAAATTTTACTTAAAAAACAATGAGAGTTCCAATAACGCTTCACATAATTCACAGTTTTAATAGTCATTAACAGTCATTAACTGCGCTCAGTGCAACGTTTGAACTGATAAGGATATTTTTAGAGGAGAATAATTTTTAATTATGAAAGTTTTATGAATTTGAAACGCAGTAAGAAGACAAGAGCATAACTACTTTTTGGTAATAAAATTGCGACATTGAACAATACATATATCTATTAAATACCATATATATTATGCCTTTTTAGTCATATTTTGTATTGACTTAAATATTTGAACTTTAGAACGCAACACTGTACATAAAATGAAATCGATCATCCTATAACGCTTCTTACATTTAGCAGTTTAAACACTGACTACTAACTCTTACACAGAAATGTATCAGCAAGTAATAGGTTTTTCGAACGCTATTCACATTTTTTTAAATAAATAAACTGTTATCAATATTCAACAAGTAATAATGTTTAAGTATGCTAATTACATTTTTGTAAAAAAATATAGCTATCTGACAAGCAGTACATTTTTTTTAATATTGTATAACAGAAGTTGACAAAGTTATTAAAAATACACATTAAAAGTTAATTATGCAAGAAAATTAAGTAAACTATTAAGCACAGTTAAAATGAAAGCAATGGACACAAAAATGGCAGTTTTTTGCTTTTGAATTAAATCATAGAGAGAAGTAAGAAAAATATAAAGAACACATTTAGAGTCACTGCTTTTAAAGTTTCTCATATATAAAAGATAAAATATCAGTAAAACTTGTTTAAAAGCAAAAAAAGTTAGTACGCCTGATATTTTAACAATTATGAGAACTAGAAAGTAAAACATTAAAACAAATTAACAAGATAAAAACATAGAAAAGAAAATATTTAAAGACGTTTCTTTCCAGTTTGGACGCTTCCAAGATGAAAAGACCCACATATTTCGTTTCGAAACTATTCAGTATTGGAATACCGCTCTAAAGTGTCTAGCATTTCTGGAAGAATCTCGTCTGCTTTAACTGAGGTTAATTTCAACCAATGATGTCGTAAAAGATTGAATAGAGCATCTCCAGATACAAGTGGCACTTTCTGTAAGGAAGCAGCTTCTTTAGTTTTTATTCCAGTCTCCAAATACTTCTGTTTCAATTTTACTAAACTTGTAAAATTTTGTGTTATTGTATGAAAATCATTTGATGACCTCCTAATTGCCTCCTCTAACCTACTAGCTTCTGCCATTTTGGCTTTCTTTTTCAGTGCAAAAGTGTCGAGAGGAGGCACTACCTTTGGAATTGTTCCAGCGGTGCCTGTCTGTTCAAGCTTACGCTTTTGTGCAACAGCAGCCACAGAAGGCAGATCAACTTTCCCTGATACACTTGAAGAATTATTGGATAATTTTTTCGAGTCGATTTTGTGTAAAGATTGCATCATATGAATGTTGGATACAGAAGTTGTAGAGACGCTCTTGCCCGAACAAGCGCTTGTTGTTAGCGCAGTTGAAAAATTAGATAATGCCGAAATGGTACTACTATTTGATGAAGAATTATTTTCTACTTGAGGCATATTACATGTTGAAACAGTTGGTACCAACTTCTGGTTATCAGCGCGGGGCATTCTACGTTTTAGAAAATCTTCTGGAAATCCTGAAGAAGAGCCTGCTTTGTCGAAAAAGTCGGCTACTGACTTCTGAAAATCAGCACGTGGTTTTCTATATATTAGAGACGACTCTGGAAATGCTGTAAAAGAGCTTGCTTCATTGGAAAGTCTAGAATCCTCCAAAGTTAAAGACATTTGAAGAGCTCTATCCATGATGTTATCAGATGTGGAAAAGTTTTGATAATTTTCTTCTTCACAGTGTTCGGATTCAGATGAAATATTCAATATTTCTTCAGGAGCAGAAAGACACTCGTAATTATAGAACGTGTTTTCATCGTCCGAAGTCTCCATTTTTACTAACTGAGCAGACGTTAAAGCACTTTCAATTGTTTTCTGAGCAGATGATGATGATGAGCATGGAATGGCATGCTGAGCAGACGGTAAGGTACTTGTAACTGTAACATGTAAAATAAAAAGCAATTTTCTTAGGAATATTTCCTGCTGAAGCAAGGAATAGTGTAAATTATATAATTTAAGGAATGTATGTATGATAAGCTTTGCATAGAAAGCAAAAGAATTTTTGTTAGAGTCTTCGATGTGATCTGAAAAAAACCGTAACCAAGAAGAGAGCATAACGCTATCCACTTTCTACGTTTTCATAAAATAAATTTTGATGTTAAAAAGGTATACCGAATAATGAATAAAATTGAAATCGAATCAAGTAAATTTTTATAAATCATCAAAACTCGACGTTAAGATTTTAAAATAATGCTAACCTTTAGAATTTGTTTCCACAGCAGGTTTACTACTTGCATTGAAAACATTTTGCTGGTTGCTCAACAGCCATAAACCTATAAGTAAAGCATATTATGAAAAATACTATTGAACTATAAGAGAAACAAATTAAACATAAAACCCCTGGCGGATCGAAATAACCAAATTTTGACCGACTCGGTCAGCTTTCAGTCAGCATTTGGTTTGAAATGAAAATATAAATAAATTGGAAAAGATTTTCAGAAAGTAACCATTGATAAGTATGAATAAACATGCCGTCTGTTGATTTTTTGAAAAATATTAGGAAAAAGACGAATAATAACTTAATTATTAATAAAAATATGAAAGTGTTTTTACGTAGGTTTAGAACTGTTCATATTTAAAGTCAATATTTAGTGATAAAAATATGTTTTTTTAATCAAAGAAATACTGTTTAAATGAAATAGAGGTTATATTTTATTGTTCTAGTTATCAACAATTTAAAGATTGTAAGATTCTTTTCATTAAGTTTTTTGTTCAACAAACAATTGATTTTTATCAACTATGTCTAATTTTTCAAGTACTTCAAAGGCTTTGGATACTGTTTTTGAAGCCTTTCAAGGACTTGAAAAATTCGACAAAGTTGATAAAAATTAATTGTTTGTTAAACAAAAACCAAAAACGATGGAGAAAGAGTAAAGAGATAAATAAACAAAGAAATTGTTAGTTGCAAAATTAATTGTTGTTTAAAATAATAGAAA
>WNHD01003993.1:0-11823 GCA_011057455.1 Ganaspis sp. Gsp50
AAATAAATAAATAATTAAATATTTAAATAATAACTTGTTGAAAAAGAAAGAAAGCTATTCACGGTTTCTGCGGCCATCGAGATCCTTAACTCTCATAATTAAAATTAAAAAAAATATTCAATATTATCAATTTCAAAGCAAATAATTCGCTTCCTATTTTCATTCATTAAATTCACACATGTCCATTTTTTATAAATCGTTAAATTTTTATTTTCCCTTTCAAGAGTCTTTTTCCATAAAAGCAGAAATATTCTCTGGTACGTTTGAATAAAAAAACCAAATAAGCTTATAGATCTATATATCATGGAAGGAATAAAATATATAAAGAAATATAACCAAAAAAATACTTTGTGTCATTAATAGGTGAAAAATTACAGAAAAACTTACCGATCTATTTTGTCCATCGTTATCGGATGTTGCAGAATAGTTTGCTGGGCAGACATTTCGACGACGCATTGTGTCCCAAGTTCGAGTTCTAAAACAAAAAAACAGACAAAAATCATAGGTATTACAAAGTTTTCATAAATTCCATTAAAATTTTTCTTCTCCTAAATTCAACAAAAACGTTGAAATAATTTTTATTGACAATAGTTTATACAGAAGCAGAGAAGCGTAAATAAAAAATATCGTAAAAAGTTCCTCTTATCTTTTTACGATATAGCGCCAAAAATTTATTATGTTATGGCTCATCCTAGAAAGTACGTGACTCGCGATAAGATGGAAAAGTCGTTTCTGCAGTAACCTGTCTCATTGAACTTGAACCATAAAGTCGTCTAATCGCCTTAAGACATGAGTCAAAGTTGAAGAAAACGAGAGGAAAAAAAAAAGACACAATAGTTAAAAAAACGCATAAGACTGTTGATTAAATTTACAGGGTTTCTACAAATTTTTCTTCACAAAATTCTATGAGTTTTCCATGATTTCCATGAGAAAAATAGAAAAATTTCCATGGTATTTTTTAATGAATTTTTTATTTGAAAAATTAATTTTTCAATATATTTTGTAAGAATTTGAACAGGGTTGCTACATAAGTCAAAATTAAAATTTCCATGACTTTTCCAGGTTTCCCAAGGTCTGTAGCAACCCTGTTAAAGTACTTTTGAAATGATTAAAGTTTTTAAAGATAATTCAAAGATAATATAATTTAAATAACGCAAGAACATTACTTTTAATTTTAAAAACATTTGAAGTATTTTGATGTATTATTGAAAATTTTGAAGTATTTTCAAGTATCTTTTGAGGGTTTGAGAAGTATGTGGAAATATTTTAAAATAATTTGAAGTATTTTTAAATATTTTGAAGTGTTTTGAAGTATTTTGAAGAATTTTGAAGGATTTTGAATTAGTCTGAAGTATTTTAAAGTAGTTTTAAAAATTTGAAATATTTGAAAGTAAGTATCTTTAAATATTACGAAGACTTTTAAAGTATTTTAAAATAATATAAAGTATTTTGAAGTATTTGAACAAATTTCAAAGTAATTTTCAGTATATTTGAATATTTTGTACTATTTTTAAATGTTTTTAAATATTTTGCAGTATTTTTAAATATTATGAAGTATTTTTGAATATTTTGAAGTATTGGAAAATATTTAGAAAAAATTTTAACTATACTTGTAAGTAAATTTAAACATTTTGTAGTATTTTTAAGTGTTTTTAAATATTTTGAAGTAGTCTGAAGTATTTTAAAGTAGTTTTAAGTATTTCAAAATATTTTAAAGAAATTTTGAACATCCTTAAATATTTTGATGTCTTTTAAAGTATTTCAAAATACTATAAAGGATTTTAAGGTATTTTAAAGTAATTCTAAAGTATTTTAAAGTAATTTTAAGTATTCTAGAATATTTTAAAGTAATTCTAAAAAATTTTAAAGTAGTTTTAAATATTCTAAAATATTTTGAAGTTTTTTGAAGTACTCTGAAGTATTTAAAGTACTTTTATGTATTTGGAAATTTTGTAAACATATTCTAAGTATTTTGAAATATTTTGAAGTCTTTTTCTGTAAAAAAAGTAAATTAAAAAAAATGTCCATGATGGTATAAAAGAAAATTCCATGAGATTTCCATGATTCCATGAGGAATAATGAAATTCCACGAGAATTCCAGGTTTTTCATGTTTTCCAGAGTTGTAGAAACCCTGATTTACAACTATAGTTGTATGATATGTATGTATGTATGTATGTATGTATGTAATATACATGTATATATATATATATACATATATGTATATGTATATTCAAGAAATTTACGTGCAAATTCGTCAGGGTGTTAATTGATGTAACAATGCGTAACAAAATAAAACATAAAAGAGATTAAATTACGCTTTCATTAATATTCAAAGTGTAACATACACGTGAGTGCACGTAATGGTATTAATATTACATGCCCTGAGAATACTAAATTGGAATTATTCTTGCATTACAATGCGTGGGGAGTTCAATGAGTTGTCAGCAACACGCATTTACATCATGTTCATTCACAGATTCTTACATTTTCATTTCGGAACATAAACTAATTACACAGAAATAAATAAATAACATTAATTTATGATAATTTAATTAATTCAATCTCAAACAGTAAAATAAGAACTGTCTGTTTTCACGGTCTGAACAAGTAAATTAAAATCGAATAAAAGCTAATAATACACGATTATAATTTGTTACTAATTAAGACAAAAAAAAAGTCGTAGAGTTTCTTCAAAGGCAAAAATAACATAAAAAATTACAGTAGGTACTCTATTTTTTATATAAAATTATATTTTATAAGAAAATTTTTAATTTTAAAAGGGAAAAAATGTGTTTCAATCAAAAGATACTTTTCTTTTGCTGATTTATTTGGTTTAACAAAAATTGTATTTAATTTAAAGAAAATTGTACTTAATTTAAAGAAAATTGTATTTCATTTAAAGAATGATTATATAAAAAAAATGTTAATTCGTTTAAAGAAAATGTTTCTTCATTCAAACAAAATTTGTATTTCGCATCTTAAAAAAAAATGCGAAAGAAAGGATCGTTCAAAGAAAATTTGTTTAATACAAAAAAGTGATAATTTAAAATAAATGGATTCAAAAAGCAATTTAAACTTTTTTCTAATTAGAATAAAAATTTGCAAATAAAAACCAATCTATTTCTAATTACAAAAATTAGCCTTTTATTTTTTTGTAACAGTAAAAAAGGTAAAAAATCAAAATTATATTTTTTCTTACTAAAAAAATAAAATTAAAATTGTACCTAAATATTTTTTAAACAAAAATATCTGCTTCTACTTTTAAAAAAGTTGTTTCTTGAGACGAATAAAAATGTCAAAATGTGAATAAACTGATTTCTTGCAATTCAGAAAAAATTGATAACTGTGCATGAAATGAAATGAGGTCTAATAATAATTATTAGTTCGCAAGATATCAGATGCAGACATCTGAATGGGAAACTGCTTATTCAATATTCAAGCTTGGAAATGAGTACATTAGGGTACCTGAATACAGTCTAAAGTTCTAAAATACAAATACTCTTTTGTGAGAAGTTCTATATGTCACGAGCACCTGCTACTGCTCTCAAACTTGTATTTATTTAACATATATATATATATACATTTACTTCCGTTTTTGATAAGTTCCTCTACCTTGTGTACAAACACTGTAAAATTAGTTTAAACTTTTAAAATTTAATTACTTAAATTTGTTCACCTTTGCGAATCAGAATTAGGGTATACATTTCATAAACCATATGTATTTACTACTTTTTGTTCCAATTAATCTTTCTAATTTATTGCAAAATTAAATGAATCTCAACTTCCAAAGGTTCCAAAGATATCTCAGTTCATTACATTTAATTTAATTTTATTTAATTTTACTTCTTTTCATTTCATTTAATTTTATTTTATTCCATTTAATTTAATTTAATTCCATTTCCTTTAATTTTATTTCATTTAATTTCATTCCATTTCATTCCAATTCTAATTTTTTTTCCAAAGTTTCATCTTTCGAAAAATCAGTTTCGTTTTCAAAAAAATTAATTTAATTTTTATAAATTACATTGTCAAGCCTAATTTAACACAATTATTGTGGTTCCAGAATAAAAAGATTATACTCTCGTGAGTGCTCTCTGGACTTAAAATTTGCAGTCCTAAATCGATGATAAAAAACGAATTATTTAAACCAAAAAATTGACTAGTTTTGAGTCTTGCATTAACTTGCGTTAAAAAATTAAAATTAAGACAATTGAAAATCATTATGACAAAGTAAAAACAACGTTTTAAAAAACAAGCAATAATCCACAACCTTTAACATTACAAAAAGAATAATTCCACTTAAAGAAGACACAGATTGGTGCATTTATAATTTTTTTAAAGTTCACCTAAATGACATATAGAATAACTATTTTTAAAATCTGCGATCGATTGTTTTTGTGTTTTATTTAATAAGTTTCTTGACAGAAGGAGGCAAAGTTTGTTCCCTTTCAGTCTCACTAATTGTATCATCTATTGTTAATTTTTTCATTGTAGTGTTTCTTGAGTACCGAGATCTTTCTGAGATCCTTGGCCCAAATGCTATAGTATGTGATCGAACAAATAGTCAGCGACTCTAGGAAATCAATGAAAGTGACATTTACATTTAAAAGAAAACCCTAGACGATCATACTAAAGGGGAGGAAAATGCATTCCTTATGAAAATCTTGTCCGTTTCAGTGTAAAAGGCGAATGACTTTGGCATCATTTTATAACATTACTTTCATTTCTACCAATAATAAAAATCTAACTTCACTTGGTGAAATCGTAATTATCTCAAGATCTATTTCTCACTTTGCATTCCACGAAACGATGAAAGGGAAAAACATACTGATGATTCTCATAAAAACGTCTCTTCCGATTTTTGCAAAAACGAAACAGAACGGACTAATTTAAAATCAACTGTTTTTATACATATTATTAATATTATTATTATTATTATTAATATTATTATTATTATTATTATTATTCTTATTATTATTATATATATTAAGAAACTAGCGAGTGATAGAATCTTCACTACTTATTATCATTATTTATTATTATTATTATTATTATTATTTTCAATATTATTATTTTTTTATTGTAGTATTATTTTATTAAACAAGTTAATTATTAAATCATTTAATAATTTAATAACTCATTCTGTCAAGTATAATATTAATCAAGTTATTTTTTTCTAACCCATTACAAATATTATACTTTTTCACAAATATTTTTTCTTTTTTTTATTAAATTACAATGTCAATCAGAAAATCGATTCAATATATCAATAACAAAAGAAAAGAAATCAAGAAAAGATAAAAAAAAAAGACAAAGACAAGAAAACTTAATTATAATGATAAAAAAAATTGAGTAATTATTTTACACGTGGAACAATGTGGAAAAAAAGATTGCATATTCGAATGTTTGTAAAATTACACTTTCAAATTACACTTGACATTCTAAACATTTAAATGGGCGTTTATTTTATTAATCAAAAATGATTTTTAATTTGTTAAAAAAATTGTACGCAAACTTCATCTAATTAATTTAAATGTAATTCAACTTTTAATTAATTAAACTTTTATTCAATTTTAGGATCATTATTAAAAACTGGTTATAAGAAGAACTCAAAGAAAATAAAATATGAAAAGTGGAGCAATGTTGGTTTTAATCATTTTCTCTCGGTTTTTATGATCATCACTACATTTTCAAGAGTTTAGACACTTAAAAAATGTACTTGTATTTAGTATTTACTTTCGCTCGTAATCCTTGCAAAGCGAATAAAATTAGTTCAAGAATAATTGTCGGTAGAGGTAACGAGATAGTGGAAAGTACATTTTACGACTTCAGGAAGTCTAAATTAGTGTTTAGTTAAAAAATATTGTTATTATTTTCATTATTATTTGTTTCCATTGTAGTTTAATGAAATTTATTTTTTAGTACACTAAAAAGACTCGATTGCTGGTTAAATTTGCAGATCCACGGTAAAGGGAATAAAAATATTGATATTAAGGACAATAATTGTACTATTATACAATATACTAATAATAATTACCACATTATAATACTTAAAATAATTTTAAAATTAATTAATTCACAAAGTGATTAGAAATTATTCTGTTCTCAATTGCTAGATGGTTTTGTATTAAATATTTAAATGAAATATCATATTTCATTCATATTTCATTTCATATCATTCAATATTTAAATGAATATAATTACTAATTTAATTTCAATCTGAAATAATTAAATAAGGTTTAAGTAAAATTTTTCCAAAGAAATTATTTCAGGTTGAAATTGAACCCTTCCTTCAATTGTTTTAATATTAATTTTGAATCATCAACACTCGAAAAATCTTTTAAAATAATTAATTGAATCTTGAAATAAATTATCTCAATGTAAATAATCATAAAATAAATTATCATAACATAAATAATCTTACAGAAAATTATCTCAACTTAAATCTTAAAATAAATTATCACAATGTAAATCTAGTAATATGTAATAATATGTAAATCACAGTAATAAAATTATAAATTATCACAATGTAAATAATTTTGCAACAAATTGTCACAATATACAACAAATAAATCCCTATAACCGCTAATAATAATCCTTAGAAAATTTTACTATACAACAAAAATATTCAACACTACTTTCTAGAAAATAAAACTAAATTAAATCTTGTTATCAAATTGATTGCATGGCATCTCAATTTACATGATGATGATTTATTTATTATCTTAATTAGAAATTACGATACCCCGTTTCCTTTTTTTTACCCACGTGATTTCACAGTTCAGCTAGATCTTTTTTTATTAGAGTACTTTTTTTAATTTTCACAATCAGCCTTCATGAAAAGGAAAGTTTAATAATTTAGTGACTAAATATGAAAATAATCTGATTGTTTCTTCTATTGCTTCACCGAGGTATGTAGTAAGTCTTTAAAAAAGCTCCAGAAAACGTATAAGTGGTTACATAATTAGGTGACGTAGTGAAGGCTTTAAAATAATGCGAGTTTCCTGCACATCTATCGTATCTGCTTACATTTCTCTTTAAGAGCATTATGCAATGGACTTTATAAAATTACTGAGCTCTAATCTATCCTGGTTGAATGAACCAACATTAGGAATCCTAATCAGATTAGGATTAGCGTAACTGCGCTTGATCGTTATCACTATTAGTGTCTTTCTTTAAATTTTAAAACACTGACTTATTTGAAGAACACTAATTTTAAAAACACTAATTTTAAAAACATTAATTTTGAAAACATTAATTTTAAAAACACTAACTTTAAAAACATTAATTTTAAAAACACTAATTTTCAAAATATGTACTAGTTTTAAAAATACTAATTTTCAAAATACAAATTGTCAAAACACTAGTGATTGAACAATAAATCACAAGATCCATCGTTTAAATTTATGAGATTGCTTTTTTGAAAAAAATCATAAAAGTCTTTCTTTAAATTTAAAAAGATTAACTAGCAGTGGGAAAATAAATTGCAAATGTCTTGCTTTAAATTTAAAATCTTTAACAAATGATGGATAAATAAAGTAGTGTAGTAAACAAACACTAGTTAATAACTTGAGTAAAAATCTTTTCTAGCTTTGGAGATGAATAAAAGGAAATTATTTAAATTGGCAAAAAAGAAACTAAGTACATCTAGAGTAGAAGACAGGAAACTAAAGTAGAAGTAGATGAAACAAAGTAAATTACAAGAAACTAGAAAATAACAAAGTAAAGTAGACAAAAGAAAGTAAAGTAAAAAAAAGGAAGTAAACAACAAAGACAACACTAATGTTCAAATTTAATATTCCTTGCAACGTGTTTCTTAACATCCTGTAGAAAGTACAAGTAATAATAAAGATGTAGTTGAAGTCTTTGTTGAGTTAGTACATCATATCATTTGCGTAAAATAAAGTATATAATTATTATTGAATTATTTATTTTTTAACAATACGAATCAATTTTTTTATATTTCGATTTTGAAAAACGTTAGCAGTTTCATAAAATGCGAATATCCTGCGAATCTCTTAAGAACTGTCATTTAAAATGTTTCAAGTAGGTTAGTATTATTATTGCACGTTCATTTATTCATGACTCATTTGTTTATTTTGTTTCTTTTAACGTTTTAAAACGTTAATAATTTCTTTGAGGAAAACAGAATTGTTAATAATAAATTGTGAAAAAGCGTACGTGAATTGTGAAAAATACTTTATCTACTGATTTTGGAAAATAACTTGTGAAGGTAAAATATTAAACCTATAAAATGTCAAAACATTGAAATTTGTTAATTGAAAGTATAATTTAATACAGTATTGACATTCATTTGAACAGATGTACAGTGTACTGAATTGACAAAATAATGTAGGTTATTTGAAAGATAAAAGAATTGTTAATATTTTAACTACATAGATAGAAACACGTGCATTTTGTATTAGAAATTTTTTAGGTGACTCAAGGATTTCAAAGTTTCAAGGTTACACAATCTCCAGGAAATATATATTCATAATTTTCTTTTTTAAAAAAACTATTGATCATTGATTGTTAAACTTTAACTCAAATTATTTGATTCTAGTGCGTATATCAATTACAGACTAGCTTTTATGTAAACCAAAATATCGAAATGACAATTTGTGCAGGATGGAGAATAATTGTTGTTATGAATTGTTGATAAAAGTCAACTCTTTGATTTTAAGATGACTTTTATCTCCTAACCCTGTCAATATTAAACTTTTAAAAACAAAATAGTAACTTTAAGATTTGCTATTCACACAAAAGTATTCTTTGTGTGCTTTGTCAATCTCAGTTTCGCGTTTTGGAGCAAGTGTCAGTGTCAACAGACACAAGTGGTCCAATCCTGCAGCACTTGTCAAGTCGAAGGTCGATTTTAATGATTTATTGTTGAGATTGTATCAATATCTAATAAAACAAGTCAAGTAAACTGTTGAAAAACTATTGTAAAAGAAAGACGTTGTTTTGAGATAAGAAAATAACATGTTTTCACTGAATTTACCTCTCCGATTAAACGGTCGAACTCGAACAGCAACCTTTATCTTATCCGTGGCCATGTTTCACACCGGTAACGTACACTGTGTATCAAAACCACTCAATACTCCGAATGCACAATTTCGTTACTCACACGGTTTTTGTTAACGCTACATTATTCTCAACCCATTCCGCGAACTTTTCATCGTTTACACGACACTATGTCCCATCGAGCTCGTGACATAATTCGCCATATTGCTACTGTCAGGTCAGGCAGTCAGGACTTCAAACGTGAATCATGTGCTTTTTTTCATGACGTTCACTTTCCATCTCATTTCCAATTTCTGACTGCTCCTTGTTCCATTCCTTTCGATTGAGTAGTGGAATTATCAGGCTTGCCAATTTTAACAACTTTTACGTAAATTGTATTTACGCCTTTAACGTATGTTACGTCTATTAAGACAGATTCACACATCATTTGCAGCACAATCCACTGGAAGTAAGAGAGAGATAGTGATACAATTTGTCCAACCTTTCTTTCAAAGACAAGTTTACACTCTTTATAAAACTTGTCCAAATCGAAAAATAGACATTAGAGAAAAAGAGACAGTTCGAATTGTATTTCTCTTTCTTTCTCTAAGGTTGAAATCCCATGACTGCGTTTTTCTCTGCGTTTTATCACTAGGTCATGAGTGCGCAAATGACAAACATATATTTGCGTCTCTTTTTAACTCATAGTCTAGTTATAAAACGCAAAGAAAGACGCAGACATGGGACGTCACCCATGTAGATTTTATGTTTTGGACAAGTTCGTGACGTATCGTCGAAACGTCGTGTAAATTACGTACTACATAGAATCCGATTTACGTATTCGAAAATGACGCGATGGATGCGAAGCTGCGACAGAACGTCCATTGACCGCGAAAAGGCGAGGACAGCCGAAATGGAGGAAAATCAAACATCGGAAAGTGTCGCTGTATTACCGGACATGTCCGAACCGTTGACGAGCGAGTCCGAGGAGACGTCTACCCTGACGACCGAACACGAAGCCCATCCTGTCGCCGTCACTTCCGTACCGGGAGTAGCTAGTGTTCAAGGAGTTGGTGTACCGGTTTCTCTACCTGTCGGCTCCATCATCGGGGTAGCAAACGCCTCCAATGGCACTACCTTCAACGTCATCACCTCGGATCAATTACAGGTAATTCTTCACTAATACTTCAAAAAATGTTCTTGTAATTTCCTTGCCAACTCATGCTATCATTGTTTGTTGTTTTACGTTCATAATTTAAAAGTATCTTGCTTCTTTTTCTCGATTGTAACATGTTTCTCTTGTCTATAGCTATATGTATTTATATACATGTCTAATACAGCAACCTACATAGGCTTTGCTCGATAACCAATCGTGTCATAGCATGTATTAAATGCACGTGTATTAGTTTACTTTCTACTCTAAAGGTTGCGTTAGAATAGATTGTAAATATATATACTTGTATTTATTTACAGCCTGTAATCGTGTATCCAAAACCTCATAAATTTCCTATCGAATATTACTTGTATCTATTTTTCTTTCGTACGTAAAAGAAAACAATACTTTATTTTGATGACATAAACATTTATATTTTCTGTCTCTATTTCCAAACTAATCACTCAAAATGTACAAGAAGAGTAAATAAATAGATGGGTCTTAAAATAATTTAAATTTCTGATTCTTGAGAAAATCATGAAAATATCCCAGATGGTCAGTAATCAGCCTAGTTATAATTAAATCAACAGAAATTGGATGATTCTTGAAAAATGTGAACATTTGTAATTTAATGTAATATTTAAATTTAAAAAAAGCATGTAAATTTAGCAATATCACTTAAACACAGCAAATAATTAAATGATTTATTAAACCTTGAAAAGCAATTCATCTAAAATTAAATGTAAAATTTAAATTAAATATTTTTATACACAGTTGTCTGGATCTGGTCAATTTAAGCAAATGTTATGCGTGGACAATAGTTTTATATGTGAACCAAGACACGACAAGGACACGGATCCTCTACGTTGGAATGGTGACCTGAAAGCAACACATATAGTAATTCAAAATAGTGCTGATGAAACAGATGCAGAACTTCATGTCTCTAATACACAACCAGTGTGCAGCTGGTCAGAATCAGCCAGTATGGCCGTTTTGCCAGTCAGGTGCAAAAATACAAATGCCGAACTACACAAAAGTAGATTCGGCTCAGGAGGAAGAGGACGTTGTATAAAATTAGGCCAAGATTGGTACACTCCTAGTGAATTTGAAGCTCTCTGTGGAAGAGCTTCCAGCAAAGACTGGAAGCGCAGTATTCGTTTTGGCGGAAGAAGTCTGCAGACGCTTATTGATGAACAGATTTTAAAACCGCATGCTACTTCTTGCACCTGTGCTGCTTGTTGCGACGATGACAGTGCTGTAAGTTTTTTTATACGAGTTTTTCATAACACAAAATACACATACATTAGAATCCAAGTTTTAATTTCCGAGATCTTGAGATAAACTAAAATTGTTTAAAATTCATATTTTCCATATTGTCAAATACAAAAAAGAAAATATAAAAAAATGTAAATGTGATTAAGTGTATAAAATAGTGTATAAAATAATTTATAAAATAGTGTATAAAATAATGTATAAAATAGTCAGGGTGTCCACAGACCTTGAATTCCTTGAAAACCTTGAATAGTACTTGAATTTTATAACAAAACCTTGAGTTTTTTAAATTTTATGAATTATGACGTTTAAAATTACATTTTTTAATATAACTTAAAAAATTTTCATTTTTTAATCAAAGTTCCTTTGAGCAAAATTTTCTACTTTAGAAAGC
>WNHD01003994.1:0-11823 GCA_011057455.1 Ganaspis sp. Gsp50
TGGAGATTTTCAATTTTCAAGTTCGTCGAAAATAGTGTAAAATTTTTATTTCATAAGTAGGGTATTTTTTATTTGAAAGTGTACTATTTCGTGAACAATATGCGAAATTATAAACTTAAATCGGATAAATAGAACAGAAGTTAGAAAATTTTTAAAAAAATGGTACCAAAAAATTCGAAGTCTTATATCAGCGCCATTTTTTAGAATTTTCCAAAAATATTTGGTGGGTCACTTTTTCATCATATAAGGTGTGATTATTGAGAATATTGACCAAATACCATTGAGTCATTAAAATATCTGTGGTGAGTTGACATGGACTTCACCCCATACATCAAGCCGAATCAATAGACCTTTATTATGTCTGTATTTTACTAACAATTGATTAAGTAAATGATAATTTCCTAGTACTTTTGACATTTAAAATCACATTCTATGATATAACTTTTTAAATTTTGATTTTCTAATGACACTTTCTCCTGACAAAATTTTCTACATAAAAGAACGAATCGATTCGTCTATATGAAGAACATATTATACAAAGAATTGATAAAGTTAAAGACAAATTTTGATTAATTTTTTCACTTAAAATTCCATTTATTATTATAACTTTTAAAATCATCATTAGGGTCCGTTCATAAACTACGTAGCTCTTGAGGGTTGGGGGGTCTGAGTTTCCAAAACTATTTTTGAAATTTAAAATTAATTTTCTTATTATAACTTTTAAGAATATCATGTTTTTAATAATAAGAGTTTCTTCTTAAAAACTGTACAAAGTTGCTTTTTGCAATAAAAATCTTCTCAATGAGGCATCAAAATGTTCATGAAATGAACATAATTTTTTACTTATTTTTGTAAATTAAAATCGCATTTCTCATTATAATTTTTAAAATTATTACTTTTTATTATAGTTTCTTTAAAAAAAATATTTATCATTAAAAAGCGAATCGACTGAAGTATGTAAAATATTTATTACTTTTACAATTATCATTTTTCAATAGTATTTTTTCTTCATTTTATTTATTAAAATAATGTGTTTTAAAAACATAGCAAGTCGTTTGTCTTATTCAACACAAAGGCAGTTATGAGTTTATGCGAATCTCTCATTATACATAAAATTCAGTTATTTAATAAATTTAATTTAGATGGTTTGAAAAATATTCTTTAATTGTTTTAAAACCTGATAAATTAAAAGTTTCAGAGAAAGAGTACCAAAAAAATAATTACAAAATTTGTTAAACTTACTAGATTCCGTAAGTGTAGTGGTTTGATTATTTTCAGAACTTTCTGATTCAGAATATATTTTTCTTCTTCTTCGCATTAATTCTGAATGTTTTTTCAAAATATTATTATTTTTATTACGCGCTGCTGCCGCTGATGGAAGTTTTGGTTTTATGACTGTCCTCCGTTTAGTCTTGAAATAATTTGTACAATAAGTTTTAACAAACATTATTATTTTTAAAAATATTGTATACATTATTTTATTGTTCGAAACAGTTTTTGTAAAAAGGTAAATATTGAAATTGGAATTATTTTAAATTATACTGAGTCATAAGTATTACCCGTTGGAGTTGCTGGACTTCTATCGGGCGCGTCTTCGGGTGGCGGATACGGGAATGCTTCCTAGATATTAAGTGGTACCGGTGAAATAAAATAGCTGGCGTGGACCAAAACCAGATAGAGGTGGTACCCTGAAAAATCAATCAAAAACAAGATGATGAGTTTGAGAAAAGATTTTAAGTTTACGGTGTGGGGGGGGGATACACCAGTTCCAGCGGATGGGAGTAAGCAAGCGGGCTCCCAGTCGTCGAAATCCCAAGACCGCAGTGCTACAGGAGTGGACTCGGTTTCTAGAGCATTTAAGGCTACGAGCAAAACCGGTGTTAGAGCCATGAATTTTGGAGGGGGACAAAATCAACCAAAACCAGGCAAGTCGACGCTAAGGCCACCTAAGTTGAGGGTTGAGGACAGTCCGCTGTCTAGACATGGCAGCAGTGCTAGCTTAGATAGTCTAGGAAGTTGTAAAAGAGTGTTCAGCGGCATGTCAGCAATTGACATCGAGAGCTGGAAGCGAGATCGCGATGCTTGCAGAAGTCTAAGAAAGCAAGAGACCTTGCATCTACAGAAGATGCTCGTGGAAGTGTCCAAAATGCTTGGGGCTTATGAGATTCAGAAGAACGTCAATCAGACCGTCAAAGACGGTCTGAAAAACATGAACACCTGGCTGCAAGAGATCAGTAGGCAGCATAAAGACGCTGAAAAGGTCAGGACCCCACAGTAGCCCTGAGGAGGAGAAAAGAACGGTGTGGAAGGCACATCTCGAAGTGGAGAAGCCAAAGGTTTCTGCTAAGAGAAAGAAAAAGAGGAAAAAAGGTCCCTCTCAAACAAAGGAGCCTGTAACTCTGGGTCAACGGAAAGCATCTACGATGCTTATTCGAGTTGCTGACGGACAAACGTATGCATCGGTTCTCGGCAAACTTCGAAAAAACGTTAACCCTTAAGTTTGCAACTCCACGGTGCTGGGTGTTAGACCCTCACAGAGGGGCGATCTTCTCTTGAGACTGGGAGGAGATTCCAACAAGGAGGCGTTCGCTACCAAGGTTATTGAGACAGTTGGCACAATGGCAACTGTACGGGTCGCGGAAGAGCAGAGAGCATCTCTGGAAATCCGAGACCCGGACAGTTTAATAGAACAGGAGGATGTCGTCTGTGCTTTCAACAGAGCTTTGGGGCAAGCGAGCAACGAAAGGAAGGTTAATCTCCTTCCAGCAAGCAAGAGAGGCATCAAGCTGGCCGTGGTTAGCACAACGGAGAAAGAAGCATCATCTTTGGAGAGTCTCGGACGCTTGCGCGTTGGCTTCTTGAGCTGCTGCATTAAAAGGAGGTTCAACGTAGTACGGTGATTCAGATGTTTAGGATACGGGCATTGCAGCACGCAGTGCAAGGGAGTGGACAGACCCAAAGCCTGTTTTAAATGTGGAGAATCTGGCCACACTCTTGCAAATTTCGAAGAAGATCTCTGCTGCTATCTGTACAGCGAGATAAACGGAGCACCCTGCGATCATCGGGCAGGTTCCGGGAAGTGCGGCGTCTTCAGGAAAGTTCTGGAAGACGTCAAACATCAGGAGGCGCTCAAACGCCGATAAGGCAAGTGAGCGCCGAGCGTAAATGTTTTTTCTTTCGTCCATATATTTATTTATTTATTGTAGTTTCTGTCTTTCTTTTTACAATTTTATTTATTTATTTATTGTTTTTATTAAAGTATTTATTATTGTATTTATTTATTGTAGTTTCCGTCTTTTCACAATTTTATTTATTTATTGTAGTTTCTAACTTTTTACAATTTTATTAATTTTATCTTTGACTAATTTTACGTTTTAATCTGTTTGTTTCGTTTTTTTCTGCCGCATTTTTAAACATTTACGCAGGAAGTTCCGCAAAATACGGACAAAGTCGCCAAGGCGACTGAGATGGAGCGCCACCCTCAAAGGCAAAAGTTTTCTGACAGTTCCGAGGGTGGATTAGGGCATATACCCTCGGATTCGGCCCCGAGGGATCTGTATGCAGATTTTCCCCAAATATTCCCTAAGCAAAAAAAAAGAAAACAAGTGGAAAATTATATTCATTTCATGAACATTTCGGCTTCCTCATAAAGAAAAAGTTTTAAATGTCAAAATTAATGAAAAAATCAGGGTCGTATCGACATTGGTGCACCAGGGCCCCCGGGTGCGAGAGGCCTCGAAGTCCTGGGACGAAAGAAATAATTATTAATATTCCTACAAATAAAGATATTAGAATATCTAATTAAAACAATGGCTTCCATCCCTCACATAGCGCACTCATAATTCGTTTTTAGTAAAATATATTATGTTGATTATTTACCCAACAGTGAATTCCAACAATTTTTAAAAGTCCACTTTCAAGAAGGGCCCCCAAAAATTTTTGCACCAGGGCCCTGAAGACCGTCGGTACGACCCTGGAAACAATGAAATCTTTTTATAAATTTTTGTTTTATATTATCTTTATATTAATACGAATCAATTTGTTTTTTGCAATAAAATATTTTTCTTAAAGGAACTGTCTTTAAAAAATGACAATTTTAATAGTTATATTAAAAAATTTCTATTTGAAATGTCAAAAACAATGAAAAATTGTCATTTACTCCATCAATTTTTGGTAAAAAATAGACTTTATATAGGTCAAACTATTCATTTTTTAATATAGAAATTCTTGGTGAAATATAGACTTTATATAGGTGAATCGATTCGTCTCGATGCAAGGAATCTAAATTTTTCACTTCTAAATAGAAATTTGTATTTGAAAAAAAAATTTGTAAAGAAAACCGTATTTTTTAGGAAAAAAAGGTGCTCAAAAATTTTTAAATGAGTATTTCTAAAAATCCCTTCAATCATTTCTAGATTTTTATGAGTGTAATAACTTTGAAAAATTTCATTGAAATCGGTCAAGGCGTTCTCAAGGTAGAGAGGCCACAAAAATCGTGACATACCCACACACACATACATCTGGACATTTGCTTAAAACTTTGTATATATACTTTTTAGATGAAAATGAGTTGATTTAGACTATTTTTGGAAAATCAAAAATGTCACGATTACAAGGCTTACCTATGAGGAAGCAAAATGTCATAAGTATTATTGATTCTTTAAATCTAGTATTGTTATCCTTACGGTTATTATACTCGTTAATATGTAAAATTTTGTCAAAAGGATTTTCTGACGTGCATATCCTGAAGCATATTTTTTCTAGAAAAATAAATTTCTTTCCATAAAAATGTTATCTTAATTAAAATGCAATTTAATTACAGAGAAGAACAATTTCTTGCAACACAAAAATGAAGCAATCCATGTAAAGTATAGATTTTCTTGGAAAGTAATAATATTCAAATATCAATTTCTTATTTTTTATGTATTATAACTTTTAAAATGTTTATAAAGTTCGGAACGTTAATTTGATTAAACTGATTTATTTTTGTTTTATTTTTTTAAAAATATACTTTTGTAATGAAAATGGACTTTTGTTTTTAAACATTAGTAACATCAGAGTTAATAATTCTAACGTAAAATAATATTTTAGGAAAAATCTAAATTTCTAAAAATAGAAGGAACTCTCAGATCAATCCCGAACATGACCTTAAAGGGTTCTGTCGCAATACTCCTGCGACTAGTTGCATTCAGACATAACTGAACTTTATCTAAATATTTGAACTATTCGCCTGCTTTTGGAGCTGCCAACTTTGTCAACACCGGAATCAGGGTGCAGTTGAGTCTTTCCACTTGCCCATTCGCTCGCGGAATTCCAGTCGTCGTTCTCGTATGTATAACTCCTTCCTCTTTACAATATTCCTCGAAATCCTTTGAAGTGAAAGCTGTTCCTCGATCTGAGATTATCCTCTTAGGATTACCGAAGATTGCTGCTTGTTTTTTTAAGCGGTCAGTTACTTCTTTAGTATCAGTTGATCTAGTAGCATATATCCATATGAATTTTGAAAAACCATCGATTACCGCGAAAATATGACGATACGATTTACGTGTTGACCGCAATGGTCCTAAATGGTCCACGTGATATGTTTCTAAAGGACGATGTCCATTCTCGATAGGGTGTAACCACCCTTCCAATTTTCCTTGTTTCTTCTCCGCCAGTATGCATGAGAGACATCCTTCGACAACCTTTTTGACCTTCTCCTTCAATTCTGGGAACCAATGCTCACGTTTCACAACTTGCTCCGTTTTCGTCACTCCAAAGTGTCCGAATTCGTGCGCTTAGCGAATAATTTGCGTCTGAAGAGTAGCTGGTACTACTACTAGTAATTCTCCTTTCACTAATTTATGCAAAATTCCGTTCCGCATTTCAAATTCATTTGCTTCACCTTTCTCTACTTCTTGAATCATTCGGCTAATACGTCCCTCTTCATTCTGCACTCGTTTAATTCTCGCCAACAGTTCTTCTCTCTGCTCCTCTACTAGTAAACATTCAGGTTCCAACTTAGTGCGTCGACGTGTCTCATGCTCGTTCCAGGCCTATGTTCGATCTCATAGTCGAACTCCTCCAACTTTAAGGCTCATCTTGCCACCCGCACACATTGGTCCTTTTTGTTTATTGTCATCGTGAAGGCTCTGCAATCCGTGACGATTTTGAAGTGCATTCCTAGAAGATAAACGCATAATCGTTTTAATGATTTGATAATCGCCAGAACTTCCAGCTAATAGCTACGAAATTTCTCTTCGCTTCTACTCGTTTTACCGCTCCTATAATACACAGGATGTAAACGTTCATCCTCCGCATTCTTTTGAAGAAGAATGGCTCCAAACCCATATTTTGAAGCATCGGTGTGCAGCTCAGTATCCGCCCCCACCTCATACAGTGCCAACACGGGAGTTTGACTTAGTTAAAACTTTAACTGCTTAAATGCATTTTTCTGCTCTACTCCAAAATAAAACTTAACCTCGTCCCGCAAAAGATCAGAGAGTGGTCTGGCAATCGTTGCATAGTTCGCAATAAACGTTCGAAAATAACCAGACAGTCCGAGAAAGCTTTGCGTTTGAGTCTCATTTGAAGGTTCTGAAAAAGCCTTGACGGATTCGACTTTTCTTTCTGATGGACGAATTTTGCCTCCCTCAATTATGTGATCCAGAAACTCCACCCTCTCGCACAGAAATTTACATTTTTTCCATTTAATATTTAGACCTGCTTCGCTCGCAACTTTCAACACTCGTAACAAATTTCTTAAGCCGCTTTCCTTATCTGCCAAGAGTATTATCAAATCATCCATGTACGATAAAACGATTCCCTCCTTAATTAAATTTTTAAAAATTGCATTTATAAATCGCTGAAATACAGACGGCGAGTTACATAGTCTAAAAGAGACTCGAAGAAATTCAAATTGACCATCCATTGTTATAAAAGCAGTAAAGTGTTGACTCTCGCAGTGAACGGGTACATGTAGAAACGCGTTTTCTAAGTCCAGAGTACTAAAATTCTTTGCTCCCTGCAACGAATCGAAAATTGTTTCCATCAGCGGTATAGGAAATCTATCTTTAACAATTTCTTTATTTACATTTCGAAAACCTATACATAGTCTCTGCGATCCATCTATTTTTCGTACCAAAACTACAGGGCTAGCACATTCCGATAACGAAGGCTGAACTATTCCTTTCTCTAACCACTCATCGACCTGGCTATTGATAATCTCTCTCTCGTGCGCGGATACACGTCTTTCCCGTTGCGCAATAGACCTGTCACTTTGCATTATAATTTTCATTTCAATTCCTACATCTTTAGAGTCGTCTGGTTTATACTGAGAAATCATTTCCTGCAATCTGCGTTTTTGTTCGTCGTTTTCGACACCTGCGAAATCTATCTCTTCGTTATGTGAAAGTACATTAACACCCAGCAATGACTGATGTTGATGACCGCGCAGCTTTACTCTGTCGAACGCCTGCAGCAAATCTTTCACCGATGCAATCCTTTGCACACGAGCCAAATCTCGTAGTAAAGTATGAGGACTTCCTTCTACTGCATACTCATGCAACTCATCCGGATCCACAGGAACAAGATTCCCCAAAATGACTTTGTCATGAAGATATTCCTGGAAGGTCTCATTCACGTTCCATGCGCGATTTTGGAACTTTTGGCGTCGAACCATCTTACTTTGTCTATGAGAAAACATTGCTTTAATCTCAACTAACAAATTTTCTGCTGATATGTTGACAAGTTCTGGCTTTGAATGTAACCATTCCATAGCTCGGCCCTTTAGTCTCATTCCAATTAATATTCTTATAGTTGCATCATCCAATTTGTAGATTGTTTTTAGGTAGCTGATCCTTTTGACCCGGCTCTCACATGCATCTGAGCTACCATTAAAACTGTCCAATAATTCAGGCAGCGCCATCAGATTGAGACGCGAATTCGGTTCGCGATTGTCCACTGCTCTTTGGTATCTATCATTCCCATTAGCTGCTATTCCTTCTCTGCTCCAAAGCTCTCTCCAACCTCAACAGCCTCAGCTCCCTCTCCATCAACTCCTGCTCCCTCTCTCTAAGTGAAGCTTCACTGCTAGTCCCACTTCTTCTTGGACGAACTCTGTTGATATTTGGTATCTCTATCTGACTGCCATTATTACCTGCTCCCTCTTTATTTAAATTCAACTGCGTCTGCCCTGCTTCATCTATCACGTCACCTCCGGTTTCGTCAGCTATAGTATTTCCTTCGACCTCGTGTTCGCGATCTTCGCCATCTTGAATCGTTTCTAACCAAGCCTGACTTGGATCTGTAGGCGTCCATCTGGCTACAAGTTCTGCTTTTGAGCCAGTCGTCGGCAATCCATGTTCCTTTAAGATGTTTTTTAGGTCCACAATGCGTAATTGTTTAGTATCGGCCATTTCTCTTTATAAATATCCGCCTGCTACCTTCTGAACAGCTACAACGTGATTCTAGGTTATACTCTGCAACACCTGATCTTCAAGAAATCGGCCAGCTCACTCGATTCCTATTTTTGATCAACGTATCCTGCACCTTTTCTGCACTTTTCTGCACCAGCACCAATCCCGGTTGAGCCCCCAAAATGTAGGATTTAGTTATTCCTGACTCGTCAAATAGGTTCATAAAAATCACCACACTTGAATTAATTAGAAACTGCAGTTTTATTCATAAAACACAAATCAATTTTACAAAACAAAAGTATATGAACCGTTCGCTCGAAAAACGGCTTAAGTCGACTTAAGCCGTTTTTTGAAAGATGCTTGTTTTAGATTAAACAAAATATAAATTATAATATTGGATTGAAATTGTTCATAAGAAATCATTTTTGAGCTCAATTCCGAATTTTAAAGTACGAGCGCGAGCCAAAAACAAAACTATCATGCCATGCACGCGCATTGCTTCGCTGTCTTTCATGTATATTTACTTTACTCAATTATGACTTTATTAATTTAAGAATATTATTAAACTTATTAAACTTACTGCCTAGTAATAATATATTTCCGTTGAGTAAATAATCCTCCTTCCCGGCAACAAGGCTGAAATTGTATGGAATTGATTAAATCAATTCTTTTTAAAACTTGAACTTCCCTTCATTTCGTGATTTAACTTATAAAATAGAAACTAACAAAATTCTATTCCTCTTAATTCACTTTTTAAAAAATTTTCAATAAGAAGAGTATTCGATCCCGAGCCTTCTTTTCAAAAGTCTGAGAAAGTAACCTCGAAGCCATAATGACTTGAAATATGTAAACATCAAACATCCATTTGAATTCAAACTATGAAAAGAATTGATAGGAATAAAAACATATCAACTATTTTCGAAATTCCAAAATCACAAACTGAATTCATTTTAATGGAATAGAGAAAGTTTTTGTAATAAAATAAACTTTTTTCAAAGTGTATTCTATTTTATGGCATTAGAAAGCATTTAAGAATAAAACAGAATAGATTTTTTAAATATTCTTTTCTATTACAAGAACTTCATATAAGAGGGAAATTCAAGTATTAAGTAGAATAGAACATTTTCAGTTTTGCGTGAATATCAAAATATTCGAATCTTTTTCTTTTCAGCCTTCTTGCCGGGTTACTTCCATTCCCATACCACTACACTTTCCACTTTTTATTTTTATTAAAGTCTTGTTCATTTTTTGGAGAAAATCCTTGTATCTTTGATATTGGAACCGTCTTACGTGTTCCGTTAACAAAAAGAGCAAGAGCAAAATGTATATCTTCCATGTTAGAAACACTTAAATTTTACTTCTTGTAATTTATTTTGCCGGCATGCTGAATGCGTGATCAAGTGAACTGGAAAGCCGTGTATGAATGTACGTCAGGTAAGGTCAGTCTATTTCTAGAACAGCACAAGCTTTCATGCCAACTGTCACTTTAAATTATGTGGTCAGTGTTCCAAGTTGAACGCTTGGAGCGTTTCTAGCATCGTCCCATCTTCATATTTATTCTGAGAAAGAAAAAGGAAAGATGCTTGGAAGTGCTCGGAAGTTTCCAAATTTGCATTACGGAAAACCCGGCTTCATGACTTATGATGATACCCTTTCTCGACATGTGATTCTACCAACGTGTTTGAAAGCAAGCGATTGGCAGTCAAAATACATTTTCTCTTTATTAATTTTCTGTAATCAGAAATCTATAAGAAGAGATTGAAATTTATGTGATTTGTGTCTGTAAATTAAAAAGTGGTCACTTCATTTCACGGTAAGTTAATGATAATGTTTAATATTTCAATTTTCTAAACCTAAATACTAAATTTTAACTGCATTTGACTTTAACGGTTTTTCTTGAAAAAATCAAATTCTAATTTGCTTAATTCAAAATTTTTGTTGTTAATGAATGTTGATATATTCCAGCATATGCATTGTACATAATAATGTTTTACAAGTGTATCTCGTGCAGAAATAGTGATATGATTTTAGTAGGGGCCCCTCCAGTTTGCCCTTTTTCAAAAAGTTTTCTAGCGAGAGAAACTAGTCATTTTCTAATAATTTTTGTCACGCTTTAGTTCGAAGTGGCCCCGGCTAGTAATTCTAGCCTGGTTTTAGATGGATTGCCCTTTCAAAATCCAATTACGTCAAATGCTTCACAAGTGACTCCTAGACTGAAAAAATGATTTTTTGGGGATTCAACCAAGTAAATGAACTTGCAAGAAATTTAAAAAATAATAAGCCTAGGAAATATGTTCCTAATCTGAAAAAACACAGGATATTCAATCAAGAAATATATTTTCTTGATCTAAAAAAATATTTTCTTGATTTCTCCCCCTCATCTTTTCCATTTCTGCCGTCGAACATTTTTGTTTCTTAATTAATTTACATTTATATTTTTTATTATTTATTTAAATTATTTATAATTTACATTGTACATATACTTATAATTAATGATTTATGTTATCTGATGCAATATACACTATAAATTAAAATATCGCATTGACGGCGGAATTGAACCCGGGACGCACGCAGCGAGAGGCGACCACGCTACCCACGAGGCTATGATAACTTGAGTTTTTTAAAATAAAAACTCATATATAAGGTGAATGTCCCAATTTGTGACTGTACCCATTTGTGTCCAATCAATAATAAATACTCAAAAATAAACAAAAGTTAATTACAGAAAAACTTGGTTAGCTATCAGTGCTAATGCATGGGGTTTATTGAACGATAGGTACAATAACCATAGAATAATAATTCAGAACCACATGCAAGCTTTGCTTGATTTGTCGGAAATTGCCAGAGAGTCGTCATCAAGTATAAGAAAATTGCTTGACGATACTCTGAGACATGTTAGAGCGTCATCGGGTTTAGGGCAACCCGTGAAAGAATGGAATACGCCTTTAATATTTTTGGTGGAATCCAAATTGGATAAAGAAACCCGGAAAGAGTGGGGGAGATTGGTATCGGGGACGGAGATGCCTACCTTTGAGCAGTTAAGTAAATTTTTTAGTGGAAAATGTCAGGTTTTAGAAACGATCAATTTTGATTCGGAAAAAAGAAAAATGAATAACACTAATTCAAGGTCAACGGGTAGACAAGTACAGGCGAACAAGGGCCCGACTGCAAAATCATTTTTAAATGTGCAATCTAATTGTGCGTGTCCGATTTGTAACAGTAATCATAATATTGCGTTTTGTCCTGAGTTTAAAAGACTTAATATTGACGAAAAATGAGAAGCTGTAAAGAAATACGGGGTTTGTTATAATTGTTTCAAAAAGAACCATCTAGTCGGAAATTGTAAATCGGGTAGCTGCACAAAATGCGGTAGAAGGCATCATACTCTGCTTCACGATGATAGCAAAACATTTGACAAGTCAAGCGC
>WNHD01003995.1:0-11822 GCA_011057455.1 Ganaspis sp. Gsp50
ATCTGGTAGCCAATCAGAGCTCGTGTTGGTTCGAGTAGGCCACAAAAGCCACTGTTCCCGGATGAAAAATCAAACGGGAAGTTAGTACTTTCGTGTAGGAGATAAAGAAAATACTTTTTCCACATAGTATTTATAATATTTTTGATTTCTGATTAACTATTTTTTGATGTACAAATAACGTTAATTGGCCAGACATAAAACGTTTTTAAAACGTTCTCAAAATGTTTTATTAACGTCCTTAAAACATGATTCATGGGGTCAAGTTTGGAACGTCTTTAAAACGTTCTAAGTACTCTTTTTGTCCATTGTTCTAGAAACTTTCTAAAAAATACGTTTTTGGAACGTTATTTAAACAAGTGTGCCCACAGGGTTACTTGAGGTATAAATTTACTTCTGTTTATATTTTTCCTTCAAAGTTGCACTTATATCTCATAAAAATATGAGGTATAATGAAATATATTCTTTATAAATCAAATAAAGTGTAGTTTGATGTTTATATCAGTCATTATTAAAAACATTTGTTTCTCGACCTCTATCTATCCGATTTTAAAGTTTAAATAAGCATTTTTTCTATCATGAAATATAGTATGATATTTAAAAAGGTTTTTGGTTCGTATTGTGTTTCATTTATGTCGTTGTTTAAATTAACTGTTTATAAAATGAAAATAAAAAATTATGTTCTGGAGTTTATTTATTTTCGGTTTTAAAAACCGAAAATAATGTTATAATTCTGGCACATTTTTAAGATGAAATTCGTTGCACAAAAAATGGCCCGCTATTAGGACCAAAATAATTTACAAATTATTTACTATAATTTTGCATTGTATGATTATAATATAACGTTTTTTAGAATTCATTAGCTTGTTTTGACAACCGAACAAATGTTGCATGCTTGGCGGGTCACTTCCTCTTTCTTGATTCTGGTGTCAAAAGTGTTTAAAATTTTAAAAAAAATTACGTCAGATTCGTAACTGGCGACCCGAAAAAACCCCAAGTAACAAGTTTCAAGCAAATCTATCAACATTATAAATTTTATGTCCGCCGTCTTTCATCCGCCATATTGAATTTTTAAAAACTGATTTTAGATTTGTAACCAGCGACCCCAAAAACACTTGAGTAACAAGTTTTGAATAAATCTATCCACATTTCGACTTTTGGCCAAAATATCGGCTCATCTGGCCCACTGTGCATCAGTTTAGAATTGCAACAAGGTGCCGTTTATTGATTGGGTGTCGGTCATTGTATCTGTTACTCTAGAGAAATTATGTTTAAATTAAATTTGCCGTCAGATTTAATGTTTTTACATTATTACTGAACATGGAAACCAAAAATGACCATTAAAATTGATTTATTTATCTCAAGAGATGTTTTTTCATTCAAAGTGTTATAAATCTTTATTCATCTAAAAGACAAGCAATTAATAATTATAATTGTTTTAAAAGAAATTGAGGGGCCGGATTCTAGAAGGGGATACTCATTGCTCACATTGGCCCCGTGTACAGCAAGTTTCCACTATTCAAGGGGCCAACGAAAGTCTCGCGTATCTCCTTATAGAATCTTTTCTCAAATCTACAAGAATTTTTTTTGAAAATTTGACTTTGAGATTCATTTACAGTCATAGCAAAAGCCAATCTAATTCGAAATCATCTTCTTTTAAATGTGAAAGTATAAACTTTTTCACTACACAATATTACACGATGCAAATAAACTATGTTTACACTATTATCACCCTTCAATATTTGACATTTCATGACATTATTCAACATATCCAAAATTAATAATCTTTACCATGACATAAACTTTCACTAATGCTAAGATTTCTAATAAGCATTACAACAGAATGTATTTGAAAGCACAATCCATGTGAAGGGAAGTTAGAAGATAAAAAAGTATTCAAGTATTCTTGATCGGTTCAGAGGTCCTAAGAGTGAGGAGAACCCTCAAGAGTAAGGTTCTCCTTGCAATAAAGAAAGGAGGGGGACCTCGAAGCTCGCGTAGGCTCTTACGTCCGCCTTGTTAAGTAAGGCGGACGTGACGGCACTCGTGAGCAGAAGAACCTTTGAGATAAGGAACCTCGTCGAGGACACGACGGAGGCCGAAGTCCTTGAGGCTTTGAAGGAAAAACTCGGAGACATCAATTCGGACCTGACTTGCCGCCTTCTGTCGCGTTTTAGTGGCATGAAGGTTTCTATAGTTCACCTACAAGAAAGAGAGTTTAATACTCTTCTCAAGTTAGGCAAAGTCCGAATTGGATAGGTAAATATTCCCATTCACGAGCATATGGAATTCCCAAGGTTAAGTATGGACGCATAACCCGCCTTCGCAAGGGCCCCAACAGGACTAAATGCTGTCGGAGATGTGGCGAAGAGGGTCACCTCCTGAAGGAATGTAAGGCAGCCCATCCTAAGTGCCTTACCTGAACAGCTCTGGGGAAGACACAGACCAGACACGTGGCTGGACACTGCTCCTGCCCGGTTTACAAGGAGGAATTGCAGAGACTTAAAAGAGCAAAACCCGGAAGTGTCTGCAGGTCAACCTGAATACAAGTCGGGACGCACATGCGTTCCTGATGCAGACCACCTTAGAGAATGGAATCGACATTCTGTTTTGCAGTGAGCAGAATAAAAAAATAGACCTCTCTTTTTGGTTTAAGGATAAATCCAGGAGGGCCGCTATAAAAGTGTGCAATCCTGCATTACGGGTTGACAGGTTCCTGGAGACTGGCAGTGGGTTTGTTTGGATAGAGGTGGCAAACGTACATATGTATAACTGCTACTTTTCACCCAATAGCTCACTGGCCGATTCTGAAGCTGACATAGTGAACCTTGAATCGAGCCTTAGATAATCCAAGCTAAATGTGCTCGTCACTGGCGATTTCAATGCGAAATCACCAGAATGGTGCAAGCCAAGGCTCGTTAAGAGAGGCATAATAGCGACAGAAATGTTTTCCAGGAACAACCTGATGATTGTAAACTGGGGAAAAAACTGGACGTTTAGGAGAGACACAATCGAATCGATCATAGATCTAACGATTGTGTCGTTTCCGTTATTTAGCCGCACAAGTGACTGGTGTGTCTCTGAGGAATATACAGTAAGCGACCACCAGTATATTGAGTTTCAAGTCTCAGTGGGAGACACACGAGGAGGCGTGGGAGTACAAAGAAACTCGACAAGGAGAAGTTCGGCCGAGCCCTTGATGAAACCCAACTAATCGAAAAGTTAGAAAAGGTTAAGAGGTCGAACACTATGGATAAAGAGGTGCAAGCTGTAAGGTCTATGATTACCGAAGCCTGCAAAGCATCAATGCTGCGTCATAGAGGCACCTCTGCCAGGAAACGCTCCTTGCTCTGGTGGTCAGTTGCGTTGGCTTCCTTGCGAAAAGCTTGGTTCAAAGCAAGATGGAAATTTACCCGTAATAAGGGAGTTCCTTTGCTAAAAGAAGCATATAAGGAGGTAAAGAAGAACCTCAAAAAAGAGATCCGCGCGTCGGAACGCCGTGGCTGGAAGGACCTAATTGGGCAAGTCGATAAGGACCCATTGGGTCTAGCCTTTAAAATCGTTACTTAGAAATTAGTAACGAGGCAAAAGACCCCCGGCATGGACAATTCCGATTGGGTCAGAAAAATAATAAAAGATCTGTTTCCTCCTGCGGAACCATGGCTTAGGACGGACTGGAGTTCCTGTCAAGTCGGCGAGGAAGAACTCATCACTCTTGCAGAACTAGAGAGTGCAAAAAAGAGATTCAAGGCAGGCAACGCGTCTGGAATCGATGGGATAAGTAACGAGATCCTAAAACAGGTGATCGTTACTTCAACCCAGAGTTTTCTAGACAGCATAAATCTTTGTCTGAAAAGGGGAAAGCTCTTCCGGGACTGGAAAAGACAGAGACTAGTCCTCCTAAGGAAAATCCGATTACCAATTTAGTTTCCAAAAAGACCGGTCTACAGTTGACGCCATTTAGGCGATAGTGGACTTAAACAGAGAAGGGAAAAACAAATTGGAAACAGGGAAAAAGAAGAGGTTTTGCGAGTCGGTTGCTATAAACATACGCAACGCGTTTAATTCCGCTCGATAAGAAAATCTCATCAACTCGATCAGAAACAAAAGAATACTGCCCCACCTGTTTGCGGATTACGGATAATTACCTTAGTGGCAGGTGGGTCATTTATGAGGAAGACAACTGCACTCTCAAGGAAGAGATGCAGCGTGGGGCCCCTCAAGGTCCTAGGGTGTGACTATTTGTCTGAAATATATCTTAAAATGACTTCATTCGAATGGGCCTACCCGAAGTAGCGGTGATCATCAGCTCTGCGGACGACACGTTGATTGTGTGCGTAGCCAAAACGACAGAAACTCTTGGAATTCTCGTAAACGAATGTCTGCGACTAGTGAAAAGACCGAGGCATTGCTGGTCACAGATAGACGTCGATGCAAAATCCCACAAATCATGATAGACGAATTTAAAGTCAAGTGGAGGAAACAGATCAAGTACCTTGATCTGGAACTTGATGGGAGGTTCAACTTCCATCACCACATAGCTACGGCGTCAAATAAGGCCATCGAATTTGCTGCTCAATTGACGCGGCTCATGCCAAACATTGTCGAACCACGGGAGAATAAAAGAAGACTGGTGGCGGGTGTTGCCTTCGCAAAGCTGCTTTACGCGACAGCAGTGTGGGCTCCCTCTCTCAGAACAGACAGAAGTGAAACCAACTGTAGAAAGATGCTGTCCGCGCAGAGATGTATTACTGCACGTATTATCTCTGCATATCGGACAGTATCTACGAGTGCTGTGCATGTCCTTGCTGGTATCCAGCCAGCAGATCTTTTGACGCGGGAAAAGGAGGAAGTTTCTCTCCTTTTGAAGAAAAGATATTCGTTCGTTTATGCGGACGAAAATAGACCAAGCAAGGACCGAATCCGTAAAAAAACGAGACGCAGACTCCTTCACAGATGTCAGAAAAGATGGAAGAGGGATGAGTCACGACGAAGGACCTATCGTTTGATTCGAAAACTCGCCTAACAGAGAGTTCGGTGAAGTCTCCTTTTATCAAAGGCAAGTGCTGTCAGATCACGGGTGTTTTAACTCGTATCTGCAGCGCTTAAAAAAAGATTAAAAGTGGGTCGTGTGCCTACTGCCAATCCCCTGTGGATGACGCAGAGCACACCCTCTCCTACTGCTGTAAATGGGATTCGGAGAGGCTGACCTTGTTCTCTGGTGTAAGCCGTCAAGTTACACCTAAGAACATAGTCAAGCTGATGACCAGGTCCTAGAATAACTGGCGGCTCATCGAGACCTTTATTATCTCAATTCTGGGAGTTAAGGATCTCGATGGCCGCAAAAACCGTGAATAGCTTTCTTGTTTGTTTATTTTCTATTTATTTATATTGATATATTTATTTATATTGATATATTTATTTATTATTGTGTTTGTTTTGTCTTAATGTATTTATTTAAATGTTTTAATGTCATTTTTACTGTCCTTATACAATTTAAAATTTTGCCTTTAATTATTTTTACATTTTGACTTTATTTATTCTTTAATTTGTTGTTTTGTCTTTTGCCGCATTTTTAAATATTTACGCAGGATTTCCATAAGTTTCGGACAAAGTCGCTGCGGCGACAGAGCTGGAGTACCACGCTCGAAGGCAAAAGTCTTCTGACGGTTCCGAGGGTGGACAAGGGCTCCAAAATAAGGGTTACTGGGTTTTTTAGTGGGTCGGGCCGGTTAAAATTTGTTTATATTTTTGTTTACCAACCTCACATACCCTCGGATTCGGCCCTGAAGGATCTGTATGCAGATTTTTCCCAAATATTCCCTAAGCAAAAAAGAAAGTATTGATTCATCAAAATCTCCATTATCACAATTTTCAGTAGAATCAATACTTTTATGGGGCAAAATTTCTGATGTGATCCAAGTTAAAAATGAACTATTTTTAATCGAGTTGAAACTTACGCAAAGTTTAGTACTGCGGGTGATTGCTTCACCCACCAAGTATTATTAAGTTTAATCAAAAACTTTAGAGGGGGAAGGGGGTTGAAAAACCGTGTAGAGTGTGTACATTTTACTTTATAATAATTCATAGTTATTATACTGATGGCTTTACAAAATTTGGACCTACATGTTTTTTGAAGTTTTTTCCTGCTCTTTCCAATGGTATAAACAAACTTTTAAAAAATTAAAAATGTATTATTTTTTTAAACAAATTAAAAATATTTATATATTTTTCTTGCAAAACGATCCTTTTTATTTTCTTTTTTTTTCTCTTAAAATATAGCTTAGGATATGTGCTGTTAATGTACGAAGTAAACAAAATGTCATTTTTCTAAATAAATAATTATAAACAATTAAAAATTAATAAAAATTGAATTATTTCATAAACAAATAGTAAAACAGAACTTCTAAAAATATCATTGCAAAGCTTATAAAAATACGCATCTAACGAACCCTATGTAAAGCATTTTCAATAAGGCCATGTTAAATAAATAAATAATTAATATTAGCTAATTAACAAATGGATATAATCCGTAACAAAGAAGAAAGAATATTAGATCTTTTTTAATTAGCAAGTTTATATGCTTCAGCTTGAACGGAACCCAAACAAAGCATTTTTGAAAATTGGAATCCTGTTTAAAATGTTAAAAACTTTTCTGCATGCATTAAGGGAATCAACCTGACGGAAATTCACTGTTAGTGATTTTGGATATGTTTTTATTATCAAAAATGCTTTCTCTAAGTTTTAGTCAAAGCAGAATAATATGAACTTGCTAATTAAAAAATATCTAATATTCTATCTTCATTATTAGGGATTATATCTATTTGTTAATTTGCTAATATTAAGGATAAGGTAAATTTTATAAAATATTTTCATAAGAAAATATTCTTTAAGACTAAACTAATAACTTCGTTTCTAGTAGCTCGCTCTTATATCGTTAAAACTTGTCTAAAATCTCCTCTTATGATATCTGTTTTACCACCAAATAAAATATTTGATATTGTAATATCCCTTAAAGTTCTATCCATCATTTCGAAAGTATATTTAGGAGCCATTGGTACTCAATCCCAAATAAATACGTCAACATCTATTTCATGTAAACCTTCTTTGTATTGATCTTTTATATTTGATGATGAATTACTGAACAATGACACGGGTAAACCAAGAATCTTGTGAACTGTTCTGCCCTGAAGTAATAAAGTTGCTGATATACCTGTAAAAGCCATATTACAAAATTGCTTTCTTTCCCTTTTAATAAATGCCATAAAGTAATATACAAGTAAGTTTTTCCTGATCCACCTTGACCATCAACATAGATAGATCGACTAGTTTCTTTCTCAGTACCATCGATGATTTCTAATGCAAAGTCAGCAACAATTTCCTTTGAATATTAAACATTTCTTCACCTAATACTCGTTCTTCTTTTAAATTTATAATATTATTTATGTCACAGGTGGTGTCAGAATAATCTACATCCTCTCAACCTTCAAAATCTGTTAATTCATAACCTTGTTTAGAAAGTAAAGCTTTTACGCAAATGCGTAAGGTTTTGCACAGTCAGAATCGCCTCGCAGGTTTATTTATAATTAATAAAAAATTATTCCCACATTTTTTATGGATTCACTATATGACAGTAAATTAAAGTTCTTATGAATAATTGTCGAAGCATGTGTGGCATCATCCATGCAACAGCTTCTCGTAAACAAGTTTTTCATTTATTATCATTTTCTTTAAGTTCCAATGCTAAAGAAGCTGATGTAAATTTTTCCTATACTATTCCACCAATTTAAGATTGATTTACTTAAGAATCTTAAGATTGTTTTCCTTCAGTATTAAAATAATAAGAATCTTAAAATTGTTTTCCTGAAATATTAATATAATAAGAAACTTAAGATTTTTTTTCTTCAATATTAAAATAATAAGAATCTTAAGATTTATTTAAGAAATATTTACTTAAGACTCTCCATAAAGCCGCAATAGGTCTAACATAGTTATTCTCCTTGTGATGCTTCATTTTATCATGATTAATTTTAGATTCACCATCAATATTTGTAATAACAATCGAGGCAGCATCATGACCGTTATACATATATTTATATAAATATTTAACAGATTGTATACTGCAAAAAATAACCTCCACATTGAGATGACAATTAAATAGTTCTGAAAGAGCCGGACAATAAGGAACAACATAACGATTATCAAGAATATATCCATTTGGCTTTTCGAAAATTTCACCTGTATTCCTCCGACAATTCTTAATATAACAGTTGTCTTCAAAGGCTGTTTCTTCTTGGAATGATTTACAGAATTTCTTAGAACATTTACCATCAACTAAAGATTAGTCACCACAAGGAACATGAGTATTATTCTTCATTATAATTTCGTGTAAATAAAGATTTCGAATTTCATCAGGAATTTCAACTGAAATATAACGATCAACAATTTCTGGTGTTAATATTTTTTAATTATCCGTCAGCATAATCAATAACTAATGTAAGATAATCCACGTTTTTTAAATTCTATAATGCAAACATAAGACTTCACATCTGTGGACAGTTTATCATTAATAATAGTCTTTAATAAATAATTAACTTTTAAAGTAAACACTTTTGCAACTATGTCAGGTTTATCAAAAGCCGATTGATGCGGTATGAAGTTCTCTTTACTTTTTTCTATTTAGGGTTACACGTCATTGTAATCAATAAATCTGGTGAGCCATGACTACCCACAATAGTCACAGCATCTTGATTGTGTTGCAACATATTAAGTAGTAAACTGATGAATGAACAGGGTAATATTAAAATTTTACCAACGTGAAAACCAACTTCAAACTGTTGATTATGCGAGTAATCAGTTAATCCTTTATGAGTCTCACACCTCAATTTACTCTGACTATTTTGACAATAATTTCATGTGTCCTTCTCAAGTTTCACATAATTATCTACTCACATTATATTATAATATTAACTATCCATTGTTAAAATAATCTCCAACCATGTAAGAATTGATTAAACTCATTATCTCTTATTGACAATTTATGCTTCACATAAGCAGCTCGTGGTTTGGTAACATTCCAATTATTCTTATTATTATCACTGCAAATCATACCAATATTATAACTCTTGTTTACTAAGAGATAGGATAAAGGATAAATCTAAAGTTCAACAATTGTATACAAATTACTAACCAATTTCAAATTTTTACTTGATTTGTTGTAAACCCTTATGTACGACTTGAGAAATACACCTGAATTTGTATTAAAAATTGCAGCTACTTCATTACACTTTTGAAAATTATACCTTCCTTTGTCGAAACCTTTTTTAAAGTAAATAATAATTGTAATTCTGGAATTTCTCTATGTAAGCATTACAGACCCTCATTAGTTTATCAATACTTAATACTATATCCTCATCCAGACTGACTTCCTTTTCCAATCTATAGCGTACTGCTTCTTCCGGATCATAAATAAATAATTGACCAAAACTTGGATCATCATTTTTATCAGGAAGCAACACACTATTCATTTGATAATATATTTGACCTAAAATTTTATAAGCATATGGCCCACCCCTTCTACCATTTAAATTAACTACATTATTATTATTCACATTATTATTATTATTATAATTTTGTTATTATTATTATTTTTTTATGTAAATAATTTAGAAAATTTCGATTGATACCAACCAAGTAGACATTTATTAAATGCCTATAGAACTCTTGATTTGAGTTCCGATGATGGTAAATTAAAATTTAATTCGATGTTTAATCATGATTATTATTTTTTGCTCACGGAATGTTTGGGAAAATTTGCATACAGATTCCTCGAGGCCCACAGTGAGACCAAATTTAAAAAACGCGGACAATATTCAAAAAATTAACTTTTTTATTTTGGATTATGACTGGTCTTGTTGAGTTTAAGGATTTTTCCTGATTAATTATTTAAAAGGGTATATTTATACATTCTTCCGTTTGTATTGTCGAGGACCGCAAAGTTAGCCTCCGTTTGTCGCACCGCATAACGTATAGAAGAGCAGTATATTTTTTTAGAATGAACTGATAAAAGTTTATCGGTTTGAATCGCCCAAAATGGAAAACCTTCTTGGAGGTAAGTAATTATCTTTTTTAAGTATAGTTAGTTTGAATTTCACTTTTCTGCAAGTATAAAACAATAACTCTAAGAACATCACATTTTATATGAATTATATTTTAAAAAATGGATTTAAAAAAACTTATGCAACATTATGCTTTCGATTCACTTGGGATTTGTAATTCATATTATTACCTTAGACATATTTAAAAGGTAGCTGCCGTAAGATGCCGTGCGAATTATAGTATGAGTATTCATATAATCCTGCAACGGCGCAACGTTCCGTTACGCAGGCGCAGAGCACATTAACTTGCGAGTTTTTAAATAATCACGAGCATGATGGCGAGCTTCATTATAGAAATTATTATAAGTTGACATTTTATGAAATTATTAAAAATGAGTTACATTTAAATAATCACGAGCATGATGGCGAGCTTCATTATAGAAATCATTATAAGTTGACATTTTATGAAATTATTAAAAATGATTTACATTTAAATTAATAAACATTAGTTTATTTGCCTAAAAGAATTTGTACGGAATAGTAATTGAGACTCGATTCCAGTGATAAAAAGCACTTTATTCTTTAAAAAAAGATTTTATCAAAATTTTACAATCTTTCTTAACGAACGAACATTTCTCAATCAACGCTTAAACTATACGGTTGCTCACCGATTTTCGTAAGCCATCTCGTGGTGAAAAAGAAAACTAGAATTAGAACTAAGATAAAGAGACGCGAAATTTTATTTGGGTACACGTACATTAGCTACCCAACAATTAATAATTTTTCCCAAACTCCAATGCAAGGGAGATGAATTGGTGTCGCAAATGAGTACGACCTCATCGAAATTAAAATTTTCAGTGTCACGGGTTCACTTCGATCTCTCCTGAAAGTCGTGATGTATTCTCGCTTCCAACGATTCAAGAAATCTCGGACGATGCGCTGTGTGACCTGCCATAGACTCAAATGATTCATAGGCAATTCGGTGATAGCAGGGTCGGGCAAGATGGTGAACGGTTCCCCAATCAAGAAATGGGTCGGTGATAGGTGTTGCAGATCGAATGGCGTTGATGGTAGCGAGCACAAAGGACGCGAGTTCAAGCAAACCTCTACCTATACTAAAACAGTTCAGAAATCCTCGAAAGTTAGAAGAGTCAAGCCAATAATTCGCGTTAAGTGGAATTTGCAGGATTCCACTCCCGCTTCCCAAAGTCCTTCCATGTGAGGAGACGACGGTGGACACGGTGAGCGTGAACCAACTTTTAATCGCAGGTTTTAGCACATCATTTTTTTGCAAATTTGTATTATTTGGGTCATAATTAATGTATAAAAAAATTATCGCCCATAACTTGTCGAGCCGTTTTTGAAAAAATTGATTTTTAAATAAATTACTTGTTTCTTTTTTATTTATTTATTTTTATTTATTTATTTAGAATATCAAAATTCCTAGGGCTGAAAAGCCCTTCGTGGAACAAAAGTTACATAAAATTAAAAAATATTACGGAGTTTAACCGGTTACAAAAGTATATACATGTTGACCAATTATAACAGCGATTGCCTTACGCAGTACAAAAAAGGTACAAGAGAGCCAAGACTTGACTAATTTAAAAGTAATTACCAGTGTGTAATATCAAAAATCTCGCTCCTTGATTTGTAAAGAAAACTGAAAAATAGTTTTTTAAAAGTAATTATAGAAGAAACTTCTCTAATCTTTATAGGAATTTTATTCCA
>WNHD01003996.1:0-11821 GCA_011057455.1 Ganaspis sp. Gsp50
TGTACTTGACAAATAAATGTTCATTACTTTTTCATTTAACTGTTGTGTATTAATTTCCCGACCTCAACAACAATACTCAAATTAAAAATTATTCAACAATACGATATTTATAAAAATTGGTAGAAACCATTATTACCTTAATATATTAGAATGCTATAAGACAGATTACTTAAATATTTAGTTTTAAGAAAGTTATTAACAAAAACCATTATACCCATAGGTCCAATTTACCCACTTCTCCCCTACATGCCATGAATAGACAAGGTGTCTAACAGCTTTAAGAATCAACAAAAGAAAACTTCAAACTGGTCTGATTACCTTATTTCTTCTATTTTAAAGAACTACCAAGTATCTTTGCTGCGTGGGTGGAAGTTACAGTTATTTTGGAGGATTTTGGATCATTGTTATTATTGTTACAAGTTTTAAAATTTCTGTTTCTGACAAACTGATATTCCTCCGGCCTCCAGAACCCCAAAATTAAATGTTGGCGGCGCTCTTTTTGACTTGTTGCATGCTGTGCTGCCTGCAGCAGGTCAGAGTCAATGGTGCAACCTCCAATTGGCGTCTGTGAAGCATTACATTAATAAAATCAAAAATTTTGCAAAGGAAGTACTATATCGACCTGGCAACAAGACTGCAATAGTTTTAAACGAAACATTTACATACATAATATATTTTTTGTCAAGCACGCCCCCTAAACACGAGTTTACGGACGATTAGCGATGCTTTAATGTATCGTTTAGTGGCCTAGGCCAGTAAGCAAATGTATTCGCAATCTGATTGTCTGACTCTACTTTATAGTACAGTCATGGCGGCTTTTCATCGACTGATCGTACATAACCTCGTGTTTAGGGTGCGAATGACAAAAAATTTTGTGTGACACAAGGACCGTAAACAGCACTTTATAGGAGTACAATAAAGCAGAACGAATCGAAGCCGAGGGTAAACCGCGGCGAAGATGACTATTAAGTGAAAATGAGTTGATTTTTAGACTATTTTTGGAAAATCGAACATCGTCAATATTACAATGCTTCCCTATGTGGAAGCAAAAACAGTGTGTAACTCCCTTCTTTATCACTTTGTGCTCAGAATTTCGGGGTTTTCTACAAACCACGTTGCCCATTTAGGGATAGAGGGGATGAAGAGCATGACTTCTTCCCAAAGGCCATTCTGTCGAATGGACATTCTTTTCCAATGACATTGTATCGAATGGACATTCCATCGAAAGGTCATACTGTCAAATGGACATTCTATAGAATGGTCATTTTATCTAATCGACATTCTTCCGAATTGTTATTCCATTGAATGGACATTCTACCAAAAAGTCAGTCTGTCGAATGGTTATTCTACCGAATGGACATTCTTCCGAAAGATCAGTCCCCCGAACTGATTTTTATATTAGAATTTACTCTGTTTTTTATTATTTCATTGTTTTTAGTATCATCTGAGCAAAGTGGTCGCAGGGTTCAATGCTTTGTCTGCTAGATGGCGCTATTAGTATTCAATGTAAATGTTATAGGTAACTAATAGCGCCATCTATTAGACAAAGCACTGAACCCTGTCATCACTTTGTACAGACGATAATAGAGAAAAATGAAATAATAAAAAATATAGAGTAAACTTTAATATACAAATCAGTTCGGAAGAATGTCCATTCGACTGAATGACTCTTCGGAAGAATGGCAATTCGATATAATGCCCATTCGACGGAATGACTTTTCGGAAGAGTAGCCATTCGATAAAATAACTTTTTGGAAGAATGTCCATTCGACAGAAAGGCCCTTGGGAAGAAGTCATGCGCCCCGAGAGGGTGTTGGTAAAATGCGACAGTTAAATTAAACCAAATATAAAATTTCAACGCAGCCTTATTATAGAATTGATGAACTATTCAAAACTGTTGTGGACAACCTTTTCAAGGTTTTGTGTACGTTTCATTAAAAACAAAATTTTTTTGTCTGAGTTATAACATTTCAAAATTGAATTTGAGTATTTTTTCTGTTTATAAAAGAAAGTAAATTTTTGTTTAAATTCTGCATTATACAAATTTTTTTACTAGATATTTTATAGTACATAAAAAAAGAAATTATAAAAAAATAATTATTATGAAAGTAACGTAACCAATAGCCGATCAACACCTTGAAAAATAAAAATTAAGTTGAAATAAAACTCCATAAATTTATCAAGAACCTTTCATTATGAATTTTGTTTGTTTGTTTATTTATGCAGTAGGAGTTGTGTATTTGAAAATATGTAAATGACAATCGATTTACTCAGTAACTGATAGATGCCTTAAAAAATCTTTTAAACTATTATAGAACATTATATCATTATTAAATCTGAAGTTATTATATTTTGAATATTCAAAAAATTTTAAAATCATTGTTTTTGGAAAAATTTGTCTGTAGAAATGATTGCAGTATTTTGTTCAAAAATAAAATTTGTTTAATACAATAAATTATTCTTTAATTTTTATTTTTTACATATTTTTCTTAATAGTTATTTGTAATCGTGAGTATACGTAGAATTAATATTTTAAAGTTTTAATTTTATGAATTGCAAAAATTTTGAGTGATTAACATTTTTGTTAAGGAAGCCATAAAAGAAAAAAATTACAATGTAGAATCGGCATTCAAACTAGGGCTGCAGTTCTAATTGCTTGTAATTTTTTTTCGAAGTTCCTTAACCTACACACACACATACACACACACACACACACATGAAAGGCATTTAAACCTATTGTTGATCAAACAACCTGACTTTCCAAAAAAATGTACTGCAAGATGCTCAGGTCACTCCATTGGAAACGATTGAGCTGAATGGGTTTTTCGATAGTTTTCAATGGTTCACTTCTGATAGGGTGTATATATCTATACGTATATGGGGTATTATTCCTGAACTGACCCAGCAAAAATTAGTATCTATTGTAACTTTGGTAAATTGTTGCCCTATATGACAGTTTCAAATCCCTGCAATATTAGCTCCTTTGAAAAAAATTTGTATTCAGTAGGGGGGGTTGAAGTTTTGACGTTTTGAGTGACACCGTCATTTTCGATTCCGCATAATTATGGCACAACTTCATAGATTTTAATTTTTCAAAAGCGAATTTTAAAGCTTTTTTCTTGCACTTTTTAAATGAAAAAAAGATTTTTTTCCAAAAAAATTTTTAACCCCTCTTCTTTCAAAATTAAGTCTTATTTTTCACTTTTGAGGCCTTCGGGCATTTTTCTTATTTTTTATTTTATTTTTAATCAAAAGCTGAGATTTTTTCCAATAAATTATGTAAAACTGGAAATGGCAAAATAATGGGTTTTCGAGAAAACGTGAAAAAAACCAATTTTTTTGCTTAATTTTTACATTTTCTCGAAAACCCATTATTTTGCCATTTCCAGTTTTACATATTTTATTAGAAAAAATCTCAGCTTTCGATTGAAAATAAAATAAAAAATAAAAAAATTGTCCGAAGGCCTCAAAAGTAAAAAATAAGACTTAATTTTGAAAAAAGAGGGGTTAAAAATTTTTTTGGAAAAAATCTTTTTTTTCTTTAAAAAGTGCATGAAAAAAGCTTTAAAATTCGCTTTTGAAAAATTAAAATCTATGAAGATATAATTATACGGAATCGAAAATGACGGTGTCACTCATAACGTCAAAACTTCAACCCCCCCTACTGAATACGAATTTTTTTCAAAGGAGCTAATATTGCAGGGATTTGATACTTTCATGTAGGGCAACAATTTACCAAAGTTACAAGAGATACTAATTTTTTACTGGGGCAGTTCAGGAATAATGCCCCATATAAGTAACTTTAATATATAAGTACTTTTATAAATGTCTGAAAATGCAAATCTTTTACTACTGCAGTATTGTTACCAGACACCACGCTAATAAATGACGTTAAAACTGGATAAAACTCAAACTTTCATACGTTTATTCTCTATAGATCTGAATAAGTGAAATTTCACTTATTTTAAGTAACAAGTTTTTTCACGTAGACAAATATTAAGTGAAATTTTCACTTACAAGTAAATGGAATTTCAAACGGAAATAAGTAAAAATTTCACTTATTTGTCTACGTGTTAGACTTTTGACAAAAAATAAATGAAATTTGACTTATTCAAATTTAGATATTACTTTTTTTATTCTACATGACAAGATAAAAGCAAATGGAATTTCCTATATAAAACATCGGATAGACTAAATCGATCAGATTTATATTTAATTAATATTTAATATTTCTTGCTTGTAATTTTACGATGTGGAACATTGGAAAAAATTTGCTTTACGCCCAACACAGTAAAGTAACACGATTATGTAAATTTACTTTGCATATATTACTCTACATTCGCGTGGTAACTTTACATCCCAGGGCGTGGACAGAAACACGTTCATTGTAAATTGACAAAAATTTTCGTAAAGAAAAATTTATATTTGTTTTAAACCAGGTTTTTCGAAAAAATTAAAAATACCCCAAAATGCCCCACACTCAAAAGAATTTCTATTCCGGAGACAACGCTATATCCATAGTTAAAGTCATTTTTGTTGAAATGCCAAGGAATTCTTGTTAAACTAGCAAGGAACACAGAGTAAATTCTAATAACGTAAAATTGTCGGAGAAAGGTTAAAATATTTTGCAAAATGTGGTTAAAGTAGTGATTAAATTTACAAGCAAAAGTTATTAACGTAATTACCATATGTATATAATAATTATTGCGTTCAGATTTGCATCGATTTATGATACATTTGACTTCAAGTCAATCCATTAGAACATAACCTATCCTTTCCGTTGGAATCTGCCTGACACATATTGTCAAAACCGATCTCGTATATTTAAATGTTATTTGATATTTGTTGAATGAAATGGGTCAGTTCTCGACTTTTGTAGTTAGTAGATACCCTGAATAACTTACAAAATTTGGCAAATCTACTAATTTCTATGTCCTAGAAAACAACAAAAGGCTCTTGTCATTTTAACAAGCTTTCCGTAGTTGGCTCCTTAACTAACAAGGGAAACCTTGTAAACGGGTACAAGGAATTGTTTTGAGTGCACCGATGGGGCAAAACAGGGTACCTAGATTTTCCATTGAAAAAATATATGAAATGTCAACTATTTTTAAAAGATTACTCAGTTTTTAACTTATTTAACTATATTTACGTAAAATTAAGTAACTTTCAATCGAAATTTTATTAAATTATTAATTGTAAATCATAAAAAATAAATACCCTATTGAAAAAAAGTGACCGTAAATATGCCCGTAAAAACGACCATAAATAGGACCATTAATGTGACCCTTAATAGGGCCGCAAATTTGAAACACTATTTATGCCCGTTTTTATGGTCATATTTAGGGTCGCATTTACGACCATTTTAATTTAGTGAAGGATTTAGTCTAATTTTAGGTCATTCTTGGAGTCGTATTTCTAGTCCTATTTATGGTCACATTTGGGGTCACATTTGCGATCATATTTATGATCGTATTAAAATTTTTGTTAATATAATTATTATTAGTTATATTAACAAAAATTTAAATACGACCATAAATACGATCCCAAATGTGACCCCAAATGTGACCTAAAATGTGACCATAAATAGGACTAGAAATACGACCCCAAGAATGACCTGAAATACCTTATTTATGACTAAATCCTTCACTAAATTAAAATTGTCGTAAATGCGACCCTAAATATGACCCCAAATATGACCATAAAAGCGGGCATAAATAGTGTTTCAAATTCGCTGCCCTAATAAGGGTCACATTAATGGTAATATTTATGGTCGTTTTTATGGTCGCATTTACGGTCACTTTTTTCAATAGGCTAAACACTTTAAATTGCAAATGTTGACAATATTAATTAGCTTATTTGGTACTTTTACAAATTCTCACATAAAATTATGTTTATCTGTAAGATTTAACAATTTTATTTAATTATAAATAAGATTTTAGATTATAATCAAGTATAGAAGTAAGTAATAACATTTACTGTACAAAATAGAGAACGACGAGTAGTACTCGGTTTTGCCCCGCACTGTCCCAAATAATGAAATGTAAGTTTTGTAATTAACTATTAATAATTAAATAATTAATCTTATGGAAAAATAGTAATAATTAAAAGCTTAATAAGAGGTGATGCTTGTCAAAATTAATAAAACGTCATAAAAAGTTCTGTAGGTACTTTAATTTCACAAAAATGTCTAGTGAAAATGGTAAAAAATTTCAAAGTTGCATAAATAAAATAAAAATAATTTTTTATCGTTTTCAAAATTAAATATGGTGTTGGATAGTGTGTTGATGAAATATAAAAGACATATGTACGTATTATTAAAAATGAAAATTGGTAACATAGAAAAATATTAGGAATTTGCAAATGTCTAAACTTCTTCCGGTAAGACGCCTAGAAGACACCAGCTTTTTCAGTGAAGGGAATAGTATAGATTCTTTCCGAAAGAGAGTGGAATTTACTCAACAGTGTTATTAGTTTTGGACTGACAACACGAATAGTAAAATTAGGGTCAATATATTGTCAAATTTACTCAATAGAGAGTAATAAAACCGAACATAGTAACATAACAGGTTTTCACGATTTTCTTAATTTTATAAGAATTGCACTTACGTACATTTTTCCTCAGCACGATAGAATTTATTTACTATGTCGGACGTGAAGAAAAATATTTCCAATGTCTGACATGGTACATTTACAACGAAATTTTGTGTTTATGAATACCGAGACCGGTAATATATGTTAAAGAATGCAAAAATTTAATTTTTAAGTTCTTCAAAGATTCCATTTGCATAAAGCATCAATGCTTATGAAAGTAAACGTTATATTTCACTTGTACCAACTGTAAGCGTTGGCATCGTGAAGCGGTCATGTCGAAGAAGTAGGTTGATAATTGAGGAACCTACCTTCATTTTCATTTATTTTTGAAGTTTCTTTTTAAAAATAATAATAAGTCAGAAATTCATGACACACTTCAAAATTTTGTAAGATGATTCCCAAAGTTTCAAAGTGATATCTTTTTCAGTTTAAGTGTAAGTAGTGAGAAACTAATACGTCGGTAAGTTTGGTTATCGGATCATCAGTTTCTCACTACTTACAGTAAAACTAGTAATCATGTTGCATTGAAACTTTAAGAATCATCTTAAGAAACCTTCAAGTGTGTTATGAATGTCTGACTTATTATTTTTCGAAAGAAACTTCAAAAAAAATAAAACTGAAGGTAAATTTCTAAATTATAAATCGAGTTCTTGGGCATGGCGTTAAAGTTTTAACTCGGTTTATTTTTATAAGTAACATAATAGAAATTATTTTTTTTAATATCAATGGTTTTTACCTGAAGGCAATTAAATTTCTCAATGGCGTCTTGCCCAACACAAAATTCCTTAAGTTCATTGATTTGGTTAGAGACAGAAGAAAGTAATATTTCATTATTTCTTTCTATTGCCTCAGAAACAATGTTTCTAATAAGTGTCTCATTGATTGCACTGAGATCACTTCCGCCATTCGTGTGGGCATTTGGAGGTAACTCAGCTAAACCATTGCCTGCCTTCACAAAAAGGTACATCAGTATAAAAAGTTGATGCAGCAAAGATTACAAGTGTGGTTTTCAATTATAATGTAAGGCCAGGCCGGGGCAAAGAGAATAATCTATTTTTATTTTTTTAGAAATGTCAAAGCTTTTTCCTATAGACAAAGAATAATTTTGATTTGAGATACGGAATTATACAAAACTACATTTTTATCTCTCAAATTATGTTTTTATCCCTCAAGTATGAACATGGCGCTTTTTAATGATACCTCAAGACCAGGTGAAAAAACGTTCATTTATTCGATTATAAGAAAATAGCGTCCTTGTTTTTGCAAAAGAAAATTTTTAAACTTTTTTAAAACTACTTTTAAAATTGTGATATTATAAGTGACCGTCCACGACAAAAAGCACGTTACTCGTATGATGCTAACCGTACAGTACGGCCGGTAAAAGAGAAAACGGAGAATGTGATGCGTAAGGCATGGCAATGTTTGGAGCTGTATAACAAAAAAACTAATCAAGGAAAACACTTTTTATTTTTCGGGAATGAAAGAACAACTCAATAGCTATCAAATGACCGAAAAACATAAAGAGTAATAAAAGCTATTAATATAGGGCGAGACTTCACAAAAAATCTAACAAATGCATCATACTTAAAGGGCTTACCTAATTTAATTTTAAGAAAAAAAAATTTGTTTTTATTATTTTTTCCTATAAATATGCAACTTTAAGTTTTGGGGAATAAATTGTTTTGATATATTCTAAGTATAATTGACTGCTTTAACTTTAAAAGCTATTCAAAAAACTGAAGAAATCTAAAATAATGTTTTTTGAAATTGTATTACAAATTTTAAATCGAAGATCATATTCAAGATGGCATTCTAAATCTACCTATAAAGGTATAAGAATATTATTTTAATTTTACTATTATAAATGTAAATTTTTATCTCGACTTTTATTGAATTTAAATAATAATGTTTGTTTTTCAGTTCTCAATAAAACTCAATTTGACAATACCTTTTTAATAATACATAAAACATTAAGTTTCTTATGTTTTATCAATCTAAGTACCTACTTAAATTTAAATGTAGGGGAGACCGAGGAGGAAAGTAACAAAAATCAGATTTTTGAATCTAGCGTCAAAACGGTTGGTCATATAAGCTTTGTTAATGCGTTAAATTAAATCTTGGACTTTCACCTTTTAAATAAAATTTGAATGGAACATTAATAAGGACCTACATTTTGTGCGAAGCGCATAATCGCATAATTTTCTTAAATTAAATGTAACGTCTAATTTTCATGTTTTATGATGTTTACAAGTCAAATTAAGTATATTTAAGATCGCATAAAGACGCATAATTTTATTTTCGTCGCATAATTTAGAAATTTTCGCATAATGGCGCATAATTTGGGAATTTTCACATAATTGCGCATAATTTGAGAATTTTCGCATCATTCCGTTATTTCCTTTATACAACAAACGATAAAATTTGATTTAATTTCTTTATCTATGGTTTTTATTTTTAAGTGCTTCTAAAACTGCTAAATAATTAGATACTTTGAATTAAAGAGAAAAATTGTAGCTTTTACATTTTGTATCTCGCGCTTAAATTTTACGTAGTAACGGTATAGGTTAGGTTAGTTAGTAAAGTTGTATACGCAGTATCTCGGTATTTCAAGATAATGCAGTTTTAAAAACTAACGCATCAGTTTTGAGGTTACGGGCACACTGCGTTTAAAGCTTCATCTTACGTTTACGTACATCAGTTTATTTTGGTTTATTTTAAATTCCCATACTTCTTCGGTGAAATGTGATTCCCTCAGCTTTATAGGATATTGAACAAGAGAAAAATAATAAGTTATTACAAGTAACAAAAATGGGTCCGCATATAAAAAGCAGAAACAAGCTTTCTGTTTTCGATCGTGCAAAAGAATATAAAGAAGATGGCATGTTTGTTTTTGATTAAAAAAAAAGGAATTATGATGTGTTAATTCAGCAACTCCACTGTGAATTGGGAGAGAAAATGTATCATAGACAACCACTGCAAATCTAGTTCGCATTTAAAAAAGAAAAGTAATATAGAAGAGGATAATACCAAGAAACAAGTTTCTATTGAAAATTCGCTTGGACAAGCAACAAAAAAGCAGTCTGAGAAAGATGAATTTATTATGTCAACAGTATCTGCTTTTATGAAAGCAAATATTCCGTTAGAAAAATTAGATGATTCTGACATACGAAAGTGGATGGATAAGTACATACAAGGTATTCAAATTATCTTTTTAACAAATGTTTTGAACTATCTATAAAATGATAAATTGTAATTATTGTGATGAATTTTTTTAAACACATCCCGAGTCGAAATTTTTCCCTCTTGATAGACTCTCCATATTCCTATTAAAAGCCTCCTTTTGTTCTTTTTAACCCTCACAGAAACTCTTTTATTGCTTGAACTATGCAGAAATTAAAATAACCGCATAGTTAGAGGTTCTAAAGTGAGCCTACTTTAATTTAAAAAGTGTATTTTTAATTATTTTTTAATGAAGAAAAATGAATTTTGCTTTCACACAGATTCTTTTGAATTACTAATTCAAAGCTGGAAATATGGTATTTTAAAGTATTTCAACAAAACTAGTAGAAAAAAAGCTATTTCAAAAAATTGATATTTTAATAAACTTTCAAATCCCCTTTTCGACCTTCAACCCTGTAGGTTTTAAAATATCTGTATATTTCAAGGACTAAAACAGGACTAAATTAACAGGATTAAAACTAAATAAAAATGGCAGTTTTTTATCACCTGAATGTATTCTTTATAATTGAAACTAAGAAAATTTCAATTTTACAGGATCGGGTGATCTACCACAGGTCCCTTGGATCAGACAACGAATTGTCCCTCTCATAAAAGAGGATCACGACCAAAAACTGAAGGAAACCTTTAAAGATAAGCCTGTAATAGTACATGTAGATGAAACAACAGATAGAAAAGGACAAGCTGTTTTTATAACCCTTCTACGAATTTTACCAAATAAATCATGTGCCAAACCAAAATTATTGGTAGCAGGAGTAACAATTCTTAATACTTGCAATGCTCAGCAGTCAGCTGAAGCTATTATTCAAGTAATGTCTTTTTATGATATATGGCAAATTCATTATTGTTATATAATTCAATGTATTAAAATAAAATATTTTTCTGATTTTTTTAAGCCTTATATGCAATAAGTATCCGATTTAATTTATAAAATAATAATGTAAACGGTGTTTTTACATTCTCATCAAAAATGAGAGTGTATTCAAAATGTGCGATTTTGGACTTTTGCTAATTTCATCATTTCTCGACGTTTAGAGACCCCCTGATACCGAAAAAATGGTTTTTACAAAAGTGTCTGTCTGTCTGTCTGTCTGTCTGTAGAAAAATATTGGTGGCACGATAACTTGAGTTAAAATTAATCAATCAACTTCAAATTTGGTATGGTTTTTAAGTGTCCCGAAATACAGGCTAAGTTCGTTGGACAGCTATTTCTGACCAAAAATATCAAAATTAAAAAATTTTGAAATTTAAAAAAAATCATTTTTTTTTCATTTTTTAACAAATTTTTTTTTCAAATTTTTTTCTGAAACTACTTTCAAAAGGAAATATTTTTTGCCTTTAGACCTTTTTTCTATCACTTAAACTGGAAAAGATAGAAATTTTTAAAAAATCACTTTATTTAAAAAAATTCAGTTTTAACCCCCCTCCCCTTCTACGGATTAAAAAATCAGTCAACATACTGTAGCCACATTCTCATCAGATTAGGCAAACAAGAAAAATTGAAAAAAATCAAGTTTTATCGACAGAAATTAATATAAAGTCACATTTTACACTCATAATGCACAAAAAAGTGAACTGAGAGTGGAAAATTGAAAGTCAAAAACATGTAATTTTGCAAAAAATAAAGAAAATCTTTTACTTTTTTTCATGAATCCTCATAATATGTCGAAACAAGTGGAATGCAAAAAAAACCGGACTGAAATTAATGCATTTTCGGCAATTTTTCCAAAATTGTTTTTTTACATTCTCATCAAAAATGAGAGTGTATTCAAAATGTGCTATTTTGGACTTCTGCTAATATTGTGAAAATTGATTGATTAATAAACAATTTGAACGAGTGTCGTGATGAGAATGTATTCCTTAAAGTCAGAGAACTTTACGACAAAAAGTACTGCCTATACAGCAACCAATTGCTTTCCAATTTTGTTAAGAAAGTTTTTAATGAAAACTGGGAATTCTTGCATAGTAACTTTATTTAGAAGGATAATGCAAA
>WNHD01003997.1:0-11820 GCA_011057455.1 Ganaspis sp. Gsp50
ATGGATCATGTGACCACCTACGTCAATTTCTCTTACACTTACAGAGGTTTTCGAGGTTCTTTTGTATTTCAAAATAATAAGTTCCAAAAAATAGGTCGCAATCGACATAGTCGAAATGTAATGTTTTGACCTATTAGTCTTATGGAAAAAAACAATACTAACGAAGCACGACGAAATACAATCTAGTTTTACTGAAGCATTCTTTCTTTTGTGCTGGCCCCACGAAAGAAAATTTCTGTCCTAAATTAAAGGACATTAAGGAAGACATAATATGAAGCATAGTTAAACTCACACTGTTAAATTTACCATTATTTACTAATGCATCTATCTGTAAAAGTAATAAAAAGTTATTTAAAAATTAATATTTTATTTTTAAAAAAAAATGTTTCACAGTTTTTGGGCTTTACCCATTAATTACGTCACACTTCTAATTTATTAATTTAATATTCCAACCTCATTTATTAGTTAAATTAGTTTCTCTTCACTAAGTTCTCATGTATTTTAATTTATATTTAATCGTTTAAGCTAAATTAACAATTTATTCTCCTATGCCGGCAATCTTTATGAGGAAGCAAAATAATTGGTTTAAATATAAAATTTGTCCAATCAAAGAAATTTTATTTCATGCAAATAATTGCTTTTTGATTCCTTTATGTAAAAATTGAACCATATATCTCCATTTGCAAGTAAAAGCTAAAAGATTCTAAAAAGACTATATAAAAGAAGTGGTTTTATTTACATTGAATATGATTGAAATTTGGATAGATAGGGATTTAAATCAATTAAAATTTTTATGAATTGAAATTTAAATCAATTAAATTGTGGCTAATAAGATTTCGATGAATTCAAGTATTGATCGATTACATTTGATTTTAATTTAAATTGGAATGAATTCCCTTTCTGTTAATTAAAAATTGTAATATGATTTAAATTTAGAATCAATTAGAACTTAATTATAACAAATAAATGTTTTCGCGAAGTTAAATTGGAATTGAATTAAATTTACATAACTATTTAAAATGACAATCAATTACAAATTTGAGATTATTGATTTTTAATAGATTTAAATTTAAGTATAGATTTTATTTTCTTTAAAGTTAATTTATTAAAATAATAACTTAAATAAGTAACTGTTTTGATCGATTGTTTCATTAAAAGTATAATTAATTAAAATGTCTTTAATTAAAAATTTGAATTCCTTAATGTTTTGAAGAGTAAAATTTAGGATTGACTCACAGTTGGATCGTTTTAAAGTTTAATACATAAATATTTGAATTACTTAAAAATTAAAATTTATAGAAGTTTAGAGGAATTTATAATCTATAGAAAAAAAATTATACATATTTAATCTTGGACCAATTGAATGTTTCTTTTTTTTAGCAAATTGAGGGATATTCAGAGAAAATTTACTAAATAGGAGAATTTTAGGAGAAACAGGAGAGCCTGTGAAGCCTATAATTTAATTTAAAAGAAGTATACATACTAGTCTTCTTTTGAAGTGACCATCACCCAGATTAATTTCATTTAATTGAAATGAATTCATATTGGTCAGTGGTAAGTGGATCATTTCGGAGTCCTCGCATAAAAAGGACACAGAGTTCTCACGAGAACCTTTGTCTCTTTCTCCAAGGGCCAAACTAAGCATAGATTCCATTCTTCGAACGGATTGTACCACTTGTGACGAATCTTCTACAAAAATAAGAGATAAAGTTAATTAAAAAAAATTAACACCAGGTCGAAAACAGTTTTGTCAATTATTATTTTTAAAAATTTATAAACATTTTTTAGTTACAAATTATACTTCTAAACACGCAGTGAAAGCAAATTCATTCCATTTATTTTAAACATTTTCAGGGATGTCAAAAGAATTTCAACTTCATTTTCCCTGACAATTTCTTATGTTAATTTTTGCCATCAAATGAAAATTATATTTAAAAAAATTGTCAAATGATAGTTCAAACAAGCAAAAATTAGGTAAAATTAAAATTTTACCAAAAATTCTTTGAAATATTTATTCCGTTGTATAAATTTATGTGTAATGAATAAATTTAAGAAAATTAGCAAAGAATACTAAGTTTACATTTTTCCAGTAGTTACTATTTATTTCCCTAACTTCTCTGAAATTCTGGCAACCCTGATTTTGTACTCTTTTTAAAAACTTTTCTAGAGTAAAAATTCCACTCTATACTTTCTAAACTCAAACCTGTTCTAAACAAAGTTGTGCCCAAGCTTTTTTACAGGTTAAAACATTAAGACCAGTCTAACTTAAAATTAATTTACAAATTTGAACCAGGGTATCGATTGAAATGGATTTTATATCATTAGAAAAACATAAAAAACGAATAAAAATAATGCTACAACAATTATCTCAAAACCTTCACAATTGCGAATATTACTATGTTTTAATAAAAATATTTACTCACTTCTCAAAATATTAAAAAATGCAAAATAGTTATGAAAATGTTTAAAAATATGTGTTTTTATGTTTTTCAAGCAGAAAAAATAGCTTTTAATAGAGCAAGGCTTAAGACTAAATCCATTTCAAATCAGGCAGGCGAATAAGTTCAAATTTTAGATTTAGTTGACCACCAAATATATTATTCTTCATGGAAAATAAGGGTACACGTATTTTTCCGATTTTGAAATAGACCGTTTTTAACAAAGTTGTGAGCATTTCAATTTTTCACGTTATAAATCGAAAAAACGCAAAAAGAAATTTGTTTTGCACGCCATTTTTTTCTAATTAAGATAATTTAATTTCTTTTTCAAATTCTTATAGGTGAATATGTCTTCTTTAAAAATCCGTTTAAAATTTGAAAAAACCTTTAAAATTAACAAAATGGCGGCAGTTTTTCGAAAAATAAAGAAAGTCAATTTTCTCAAAAACACCACCTTTTTTCGCTCAAATTTTTACCCTCAAAACTGACGAATATAAAGAAAAATTACCATAAGTTTCAAGCGGGCTAAACCATATTTGTAGTTAGGAGAATTTTTTTTCTGAAATTCAATAAATTACACTTTGCAAGCATTAGGAATAATTCCTTTTCGAAATAAAATAAATATTTTTACTACAAGTTGATTTATATTTAAATATATTTTAGCCAATTAATATTATTTAAGAAGAATTTGATCTAATTACCTTTCAATCGTGTTTAGCTATTTTAGCCATGTATGAAACTACTTTGGAAAACGATTGGAATATAATTAAATCAAAATCTTCTTAAATAATATAAATTGTCTAAAATATATTTAAATATAAATCAACTTTTAGTAAAAATATTTAATTTATTTCGAAAAAGAATTATTCCTAATACTTGCAAAGTGTAATTTATTGAATTTCAGGAAAAAAATTCTCCTAACTACAAATATGGTTTAGCCCGCCTGAAACTTATGGTAATTGTTCTTTATGTTGGTCAGTTTTGAGGGTAAAAATTTGAGCGAAAAATAGGTGGTGTTTTTGAGAAAATTGACTTTCTTTATTTTTCGAAAAACTGCCGCCATTTTGTTAATTTTAAAAGTTTTTTCAAATTTTAAACGGATTTTTAAAGAAGACATATTCACTTATAAGAATCTGTAAAAGAAATTAGATTATCTTAATTAGAAAAAAAGTGGCGTGCAAAACAAATATTTTACTGCGTTTTTTCGATTTTAAACGTGAAAAATTGAAATGCAACAACTTCGTTAAAAACGGTCTATTTCAAAAGCTTAAAAATACGTGTCCCCTTATTTTCCACGAAGAATAATATATTTGATGGGCAACTAAATCTAAAATTTGAACTTATTCGCCTGCCTGATTTGAAATGGATTTAGTCTTAAGAAAGTATCCAAATATTAACAAATCATAAAAATGAAGTAAATGATAGTTTTCAGTAGATCTACGCCTTCCGTTAATAAAATGTTGTTTCAAACTTCACTGCAATATAATTATAATCAAAAATATAGTGCAATATAAAGTCTCTAGCATTCGTGGAATAAAATTCCTAATCAATCTTTCGTGCTGTAAGATGCTTATTCAAAGTTAAAAAGTGACATAAATGTATATTACACTTAACTCTGAATAAGCGCCTTGTAGCAAGAAAGGTTGATTTCCACAACTTAATATTTCACTTTATTCTGGATTAGAATTATATTCCGTGAAGTGTGAAACAGCATCTTATCAATGGGAGTCGTCGCGATTATTGCGAAGCCTAAACTAAAATAAGAAACATAGTGAATTTATGTTTTAATATTTTTTGTTTTTTTGAGTTTTTTGAGTTTCCGTTTGACAGTGTAATTTTTAAATACTTTAAAAACTTAAAATTATACAATGAATTTTAAAAAAATTACAGTAAAATATTTAAAAATAAAGACTATTTTTCAAACATCGAAAATCTTCACGACTGCGATGCCTCCCTATGAGGAAGTGATTATACATTATTTTTACCTTGCAATTGTTAATTACTTACTTCTGGAAACAGATGTCACAGTGGGATTGATCACTCCAGAACTGGTGCTCTCAGACTGATGTTGTCTAGAATTTCCAATACAGGCCATATTCTCTGAAGATACATAACAAAATTATTAATTTCTAAAAGTCATTAGTTAGAACTTTCATTTTATCGAATTTCATTAGATAGAAACTTTCTTTTAGCCTAACTTTTATTTTACAGAATTTATTTTGAAATGAACTTGAAACTTAATAGAATGTTTAGGTTATCGAATTACAATCTAACCGAATTTTAATTTAGCCGAATCCTTATTTTAAAAAAATGTAAAGGAGTCGACTTTTTAAATGACAGAATATGCATTCGACCTAATTTATATTTGTCCTAATTTTGATTTGCGCGAATTGATATTTGATAGAGTTCTTAAAACGCTCAACTTGCATTTGACCAAAATTATGTATACTTAATATAGGTCAATTCATTTGTTTTCATCGAAGGATTTACATTTTTTTATTTATTGAGTTGTATCTACTTTAAGTATAAAAAATTGACTTACCCTTTGAAGTAGATTCCACTCCATTGTGGTTACTACTGTATCCTGCTTGCGGTTCTTTTAGTGAGTTGGTTGCAGTTTCTTTGTTGAATTGAACTGTAGGCTGTCCTTCTGGAAAGACAAAAGCAAATGTATTTTATTATGCAAGGTAGGGCATATTATAATGTAAGTTTTAACACTGAGAAAAAAAAATTCGTGAAACAAGAATAAAAATATACTTACAACTTACTCTTGTTTCAAGAATATTTTTGATTCGTTTCAAGAATTTTTAAGCTTTAATTAAGAATAAATACTTTGAATTAAGAATACATATTCTAGGTCCGAATCGAAGAATAAAGTAGATTAGATCCAATGCATTTTTGCATTGAACCAAGAATTCTTTTTTTTCAGTGAACTTACATACAGTTTGTCCTGCAAAATTGTTCTCTTCTTTGTCTCATGGAAAATTTTTATTATTTATTGTGTTTAAAAACTGAAGTGTTCAAAATAATGTTTTAACTAATTACCCTAAGACGGTTGGCGAACCCTAGCCGATGAAACGTTGCATTGCAAAGAAAAGAAATACGTTTTTATTTTTCTGACCTTCCTTAACTTTACAAAATTAAACTCCATATATAATTTTAAAGAAAATTATTAAAATTTATAAAAATTTTGATAGATTTTGACTTGTATAATGCAAAACAAAATTAAAAATTAACAAAATAGTTGAATAAGGGACAATTTAACAAAATTTTTACTAATAACAATCCTTACCTGCAGAAATATTATCAGCTTGTGAGACGGCCAGTGGTTCATTGCTTGTCCCTGAGTGCACCTCGTTTTCCTTTAAAGTATTTATTTTACTCGAAACATCATTGCTCTTCTTCTTTGGCATACAATTATTTTTTGCAGGTATAAAAATCTTCTTTGGTTTGAATACTTCAAATTCGCCATCAGATTCAGATTCAGTGAATCTTTTCAGAAATCTTTTGTGTCTAGACTTCTTCAGACTTTCCTCATTTTTTTCTTTATCACAGGGTTCAAAATCAGACAAATTTAAAATATATTCTAAATTTACAATAGCTTCATCATATGTATCTGAAAATTAAAATTATAAATTAAACTTTGTAAATATTTTAAAACTTAATTTAGAAATATGAAAACTTTACCTTTGATGTTGAACTTTTTCGGAAATTTAGTGACTTGGAACACTTATAAATTTGGTGATGATTTAAAAAATCTAATTTCGATTTTCACAGTTAAGTTAGACCTTTTCTTCCATCTTATCAAAGTATGGCGTTAGAGAACGAACTACTTTTTGATTTAATTCAATTTGAAAAATGTGGTTTCAATAACGACTTTAAGCGTTAAATTGTAAGCAGTTTACTGCATTTTCAACTGTCTCATTATTTATTTAAATTTAAATTCAAGCAAATAATTCAATAGTGAGACAGATAACTTTAATTTTACGAAACCATACTTGGAATCTAACCCTCAAATTCGTTATTGAAACCACATTTTTCAAATTGAATTAAAAAAGAGGTAGTTCATTTCTCACCGCCAAACTTTGATAGGATGAAAGGGAAGGTCTAATTTCGCTGTTAAAATCGAAATTGGGTTTTTTTATTCATCGTCAAAGAATTTAGAAGTTTTCAAGTCACCGAAAATCATAAAAAAAATTCAAAATTTAAGGTAAAATTATTAATATTTCTACAATATAAAATTTAAAAGTCAGCACATCAAAGGAAAGTACTTTATATTGGATCTAAAAGTACTTAATATTAACTAATAATAAATCTTTCTGTGGTGTCGAATTAAATATTGTCGAATTTCTATTGAGCAGAATTTCATGTACTATACTTATATTAAAACCAATTTTTAATTGTCAAGAGTCATCAAGTTATCAAATTTTCATTTCACCGAAAATGAAAAAGTCGGTATAAGTACCCGCCATAAACATTTAAATGTAAAAAATTTAAACTTGACGAATCACAATATTTTTGAAACTTTTTGATTTGTTAAGTTTAGAATTCACGCTTTAATGATTCTGGCACGTATTTATTCAGTCATTTGCAATTCCAGTCAAATAAATATCTGTTAATTTGATAATTATCACAAATAACAATTCCTTGTAATAAAATTTCGGTCAAATAGAAATTCTGCCATTACAAAATTCGGTTACGTAGAAATTCTGCTAAATAAAAATTCATTAAATGAACAATGCGTTTAATCAGAATTTGTTAAAATAGCAATTTTGTGTGATATAAATTCTTTTAAATCCTAATTCAGTTAAATAAAAATATTGTTGAATGATTATTCATATAGGAATAAATTTCCTTGAAGAATAAATCTATTAGATGGAAATTTCTTTTTTAAAAGTTTCGTTTAGTGGATATTTTATTAAACGAAAATTCGGTTACTTCACGAATATGGTATACAAAAATCCGTCTAAATAGTGATTCTATTAGCTAAGAGTTCAACTAAATTAAAATTCTTCGATACATTTTGACATTTAACAAGTTGTAAAATTTATTTTTACCTTGTATTTTAGATTTTTGCACAACAATCAATTGAGAACAGAGAGTAAGTAAAACTATTCTAAACAAATATCAATGAAACTTTTTTTTACATTATTTTTATCTTTTTTAGATTTTTCTAATTGTCAAACTAACTTTTTTCTGTTTTACTACATTTTAAAATTACAACTTCTAGATAAATACAAAACGTTTAATGAAAATATTGACAAAAGTGTATTATCAGTATATTAAAAATCATTTCTACAATTTATCAGATTCTTCCACAAATAAGCCTCAACAACTTTTTAGTTTTCCCTGACTTAGTAATTTTAAGCTTTGAAAAACGTTAAAAGAAATTGAAAGTTTAATGTAATTGAATGTTTGAAAATGTTGTAGGAAAGTAAGTACTTCAATTTTACAGTCTTTAATTGAACATTTTTGAAAAAAATGAAAATTTTGAAAGATTTCATCAAAGTTATTGAAAATGACTATTTTATCAAAGAATTAAATTTTTTTTAATTATTGAATTTTGAAGTAAAAAAATCATGTTTTGTAAAAAAAATAGTGTCAAGATATTGTACAATAATCATGAAATGCTTACCAACATATATGAAGGTTTTTACAACTTTATACGGGTCTCCATTGCAATCGAACCAAGAATCGTTGTCCGGGTAATCTCCTTTTAAATACACCTCAATTTCTTTTACTGTCAGTATATCCGGGAAAATAGTTGATTTTATTTCTCCACTGTCGTCAAAGAAAGCCCAACTCGTTTTAATTATTTCGACTTTTAAGTCGTCGAATTGTATTATTGCAAATTTCTGCTTCTTAATTCCCTGCATTATATTCATTCTGCAAAAGAATAAAATAATTTTTTAAAATACACTTAAGTTTTAAATTATATATGTACAATTTTGAGGTTATATTGACAATATTAGAAATTGCTGAATAAATACCTTCTTTCTATTGTACTGCAAAATGTATTTATGTAAATATCCTGTATGATTAATTTGGTTTTGGCAGTTATAAATAAAATAAGTAATTTTTATTGTAACTAACGTAATAATAAATCGATGCGATCGATGCACATGGACCGAAAATGTTCTCTTTCCCAAAAGAAAAACCAAGATAGAGCGACGCTCCGAGCGCTCAGATCGTCTACCTCCTAAAGGTACGTTCAGACCTAGGTTGCCTGCCTGCATAGCAATGGGATGGACAAAGATCATGAACGAGAGTGAGCGAGAAGAAATTTTTGGATTCAAAGTTTTCTTCTCGCTCACTCTCGTTCATGAACTTTGTCTATCTCACTGCTGCGCAGGCAGGCAGTCGATGTGTGAACGCGTCTTAAGGCCCATCAACCGAATCAACTACGTTCATGAAAGATGGACACAACATTTTGGCGGTAGAAATTTCTTCATATACACATTTACATATTATATTAAAAAAAATAAAGTATAATTTGGAACAATTTTAAAACTATTACATTTCTTGAAATATACATTTTTAATTAATTAAATAGTTAAAAATTACTTACAGAAAATGAACAATATTCATTACCGCCAAAACTTTACGCTCTTCCTTGATTAACGTAGTGAATCTTCACAACAATCAACGTCAATCAAAGGGGAGCATAAAGTTTTGGCGGTAAAGTAGGAGTAATTAATAATAAAGGAGAAGTAATTTTTTTACTATTAATAAAAAGAGAATCAAAATTGTTTCTTTCAAGAAATACGATTATAGTTTTAAATTTTTTCAAATCACACGTGAATGTGTATATGAAGATTTTTCTACCGCCAAAAAGTTTATGTCTCCCTTTGATCAACGTATTACATCACACTTTCACCATTCATATCCTCTTCATGTCCATCCACCGATAGTATTGAGTTTTTTGCAAACCAAAAAGAATAAAGATCGTATCGATTTATTAATGTGCAAATCACGAAGTTTATTTATAACTTGTAAGAAAAGTGAATTATAAAGGATATTTTCAAAAATACATTTTGCAATACAATAGGAAGAAGGTATTTATTAATTAACCCATTTTTTGTATTGTCAACATAACCTCAAAATTGCCATACATCAAATTTAAAATTTTCATGCTTTGAAAAACTTATTTTATTCTTTTGTAGAATGAATGTAATAAAAGGAACAGAGAGGCATAAATTTGCAATAATACAATTCGACGACTTAAAAGTCGAAATAATTAAAACGAGTTGGGCTTTCTTTGACGACAGCGGAGAAATAACCTCAACTATTTTCCCGGATGTGAGGACTGAAATGGAAATCGAGATTTACTTGAAAGAAGAATATCTGGAGGACGCTTCTTGGTTTGACGAAAACGGAGATCCGTATAAGATTGAAAAAACCTTCGTCTACGTTGGTAAGCATTTTATGACTTGTTTTATCTGAAAATCCATTTTTAATTTTTTTTCAAAAATTCTGTCATTTTTAACATTTTTTAATTTTCTATCGTCAACTGGGGTAATTGTGTAACCAAAATGATAATTTCTTTTATTCTATGTGTAATAAAAATTCTATGGGTAATAAAAAAAATGTATCCTTGTTATAACAAATTCTAATTACTCTATTGGTAACACATCCAACATATCCATTAGAAAATGAGTCGAATACAAATCTTTTAAAATAAATACTTTATTAATTAAAAACTAGCTTAGTTATAAATATGAATTTATCACTCGGTTATTTTTTAATTAAGTAAAAATATCAATCATTCCGAGTCAAATAAAATAAAAATAAAACGACCTTTTCTACGTTTCAACATGCACTGCACTCGTACCGTTGGATGTTGCCTTGTCTCACTTGTTAGATTAGTCATTAACATTGTTTGTTCAAAATTGTGTTTATGTCAGTGTACACTTGTCTACCTGAGGACAACGTACTGATTTTAAAACTGTTAAAGTTATTTTTCAACAGTAAATATATCCTTTGTAACAATTATTTATTACTAATTCCTTTGTGTATTTTTTTATAAAATATTGTTCTTTCTTTTAATAAATTCTACTTCTGAGGAGGACTGCAGTGAATGTAAAAACGTAAAATAAGGTCGTTTTATTTTCATTATATTTGACTCAGAGTAATCGACATTTTTGACTTAATTAAAAACTACCTTGTTACAAAATTACCCCCGGTGTTACATAAGTACTCCGGTTGTCGGTAAACAAAAACTTGGTAAACACCCTGCATAAAACTTAGTTATATGTACTGAATGTTGCTTATATATAACTTTGGGTATCATCTGTTTTAAAATTTCTTATATTTTTAGAATCATAATCGAAATTTCTATCAGATTTTTTTCATTTCTATCGGAAAAGTTTATGTATTTTTATATATTAAATATGCTTTTGTATACACTTTCTTTACTAATAGTTTGTACATCAATTAAATTAACATTAAATAAAATAATATGAATTTACTACAAATATTAATGAATAGAATTTAATATGAAGACCTCTTATATGCATATTATACAATATATAGCTGTAAAATCTTTTCTTTAATGCTTCTAAGTTAAATTTTTAATCATTTTTCAGATACTTTTGAAAAGGCTTTAACAAGTTTATATCGTATTATTGAATCCCATTATAAACCAGATAAGAAGTGTCTACAAAGATTCACAAAAGTGGAATCTGACGAGGAAGCAATTATTCCAACAAGTAAGAGATACTCCCGACGAAAGTGCATTATTACGGGAAAAACAGGTCAGTACACATTTTACCAAGAACAACCAACAATTCATAATACTTTCATCAATTTAATTCTGATTTTATTAATTTTATCTCAATATGTTTAAGTAAAAGAAAAAACAAAGTAATTAAAATTTGTCTGTTACAGACTTTGTCATTTTCCATTTTCATTTATTTTATGTTTATTAACTTATTATGGAGTAAACCATCTTACCTACTTAGAAACTTTTCGATTTCATTACATTTAAGGACACATGAAATTAAATAAACCAAGTTTTAATTCAACATGCAGCAAAAAAAAGGAAAAAAATGTCTGACTAACGTTTTATTAAGCGGGTTAACACCATGGGGAAAATATACTTACGAAAGTACTCACGAAACGTCATCCGTAAGAAGAGAATTTTTCTCTCTTTCAAACGAAAAAGTGGGGAGATCAGATAAAAAATACCTCCCAAACAAATCCGCAAGACCACAATCTTATATAATATCTTTTCTATTTCACAGAATCTTTTAACGAAATGTCCATTTAAGTTTAATGAGGGTGTCCAGCGGTCAGGGAAAAATCAGAAAAGATTTTAAAAATGTTTTATTTATCTTTGTTATCTTAAAATCATTTCAATATTGAGAACTCTTTTTTACTTTAT
>WNHD01003998.1:0-29927 GCA_011057455.1 Ganaspis sp. Gsp50
TGATAATAAGAATAATAATGATAATAATGATAATAATAATAATAATAATAATAATAATAATAATAATAATGATAATAATAATAACAATACAAAAAGCAAAAATGATTAAAAAACGAAAGCAAAAATTACGAATAAACTGTAGAAGAAAGATTATTTGCAAATTACTTATGAAAATAAAATTTCGTAAAAAAGTCCGTCCTGGAATTTCTCGTCTGATTTCATCTTTGTAGAAGCTAATGAAAGTGAATTACAAATCCGTCTTGGGAATAAAAAGTGATTATTTTTAATGCGAATCCATCATTTGCGAAGATGAGAAGTATAAGACGATGTTTATCGTTCGTTTTAGATGCGTTTAATTTTTCAAACATTGCACAATTTACCGAGCTATTGTCGGACAGGGAAAACTATTTCATTGCCAAGATAACCGCGGGGCAAGTGGAGTTGCCCGAACGTATAAATTTCTCCAGAGCAGAATTTCGCTTCTGCGTGCCATTAAGATGAAATTAAAGTGAAATACCGAGTGGATGAATATATCCGACGATCTGTTACTTTCCGACGTTGTAATGGCAGGTTTTAGTAATTATCAACGCTCAAGTTACGACCACTTCACGGAAAATATGTTTCCGTTTCATAATTAACCGATTTGCTTTTGTTTATGTTACATAAATCCACATACTTTTAGCAATTTTTCACAATTTATGGAAATAATTTTCACTCGCGGAATTGCTCAGATTCGTGTAAATCTGAAATGCAAATTGTTTTAATTGGCAATAATTAAATAAAATGTATAGTATAGTGAACAGAATGTAATTTTCTTCTGCGATTTTTCTTCTGACATATCGCAGAAGAAAATATAGCTTTAAAATTAGTTGTGTAAATACAGAATTGGAACAATGCACCAAAAATGGACTGTTATTTCATCCTTAAAAAGTAAACTACATATTTTGAATTTTGTAAAAGAACGTGACTTATTTCTAGAAGACTGACTATTTGGAACGTTAAGTAAAAATTGTTATAGAATTAATTAATGATGCAATTATCCAAGTTTTTTTGAAGAACAAAAGGTCATTTCTCTTCATCTTTATCTGTAAGCATGCTTGCCCTATTTCTGAAATAAATCGCCAAAAATAATTATAAAGAATATTAATCCCAAGACCTTTAACACGATTTATTTTAAGCACTTGTCAATATTTCACAATGTTCTCGTACATAAATTCTTTGAAAATTAAAATTATCGAATACCAACTCGATGATGCATTGCGGAAGACAATATTGATTAAAAGCTTACAAATTTTATCACAGACTAAAGTTACAATAAGTACGGTTTTCTGGAAAAAATAAAAGTAACATTGTCTGAAGATAAATAAAAAATGTCTGAAGATAAAGTAAAATTTTGTGGGAAAAAATAGCCAAGTAATAATTGTACGTGTCCTTTGGAATGGATTTAGTTCTTTTGAGATACTGAATATTCTTTGGGGTCATTATGTAAGATTTATCCACCACCTGGCTTATTAGAACCGATTCAAAGGGTAGGTACGTATCTCAGCATTTTATCAAGAATCTCTCTAGGAAATTGTGTTTACGGAAGGTTGGATCTAAGAACTAAGAATTCCATACGCTGCGGTTTTTCATCGCCCTACTCTCCGCACTTCTACTCGCATTATGAGCCGCGATCTTTGTTTCAACTATACGTAAGGTAAGGCTATATAGCATTAATTGTCCAGGAAAGAGACGAATTTCAAACCAGTAACTTTATCTCGCGAGAGTCTTTTTATTTTTAACGAGGGCTCCTCTTCGCGTCTTTTCCGTTATATTATATTTTCAGCTTTTACTTTTCTTTTTATGACCAACGTCACGGTTGCCCCGGCTCGCTCTCGAATCGAAAGAGCGGACATGCATATTCATAAGAGTTATTCAATCCGGCTGCGAAAAGACAGCCACCCAAAAACAGACGAACGAGCATCACTTATTCCAAAGAACTTGCGCCCCATGGTAGATTCTTTTAGACCGCACAAATTATGTCGTTTCGTTATTAGGTTAAGCGGCTGTAAATTTAATCCTATAGTGAAATTGCAGTGTAATTACAGTACAATTGTAGTACAACTGCAGTAAAATGACAGTACTACAGTACCACTACAATACAACTATAGTACACTTACATACAATTTTATAAAATTTCATACACAGGAAGAAAAAACTAATTCAGTCAAATTAAAACGAATTTGATTTTTTCGTATACAGTCTACTCTATGAATAGTGCTACCTTGAACAGTGCCACTTCTTGGAATTTCAGTTCGAACATTACCCCCTCTTTTGCGATTCTGTTATAAGCTTGCGTGCTACTTTTTTCTGCAAAAAATGTTATCGGCTAGCAAATTTGCAGCACTGTTCATAGAGTCGACTGTATGTCAAATTCGTATTTTTGGCTAAGCAAGGTTCACTGTAAGTTTAAACCATCTTTTGCACGATTTCTACAACTCTGGAAAATATGGAAAACCTGAAATTCTCATGGAATTTCATTATTCCTCATGGAATCATGGAAATCTCATGGAATTTTCATTTATACCATGGAATTTTTTTTAATCTACTTTTTTTAATTTATATGATGTTTATTAAGTTTTAACAAAAGTAATAATATACTTTTTTGAGAAAAAACTTCAAAATACTTCAAAGTATTTCAAAACACTTCAAAATATTTAAAAATACTTAAAATATGTTTAAAAAATTACCGAATGCATAAAACTACTTTAAAAACTTAAGAGTACTTCAAGATATTTTAAAATACTTAAAATATTTTTAAAAAATTACCGAATATTTAAAACTACTTTAAATACTACAAAGTATTTCAAAATACTTCAAAATATTGAAGAATACTTCAAAATATTGAAGAATACTTCAAAATATTTTAGAATACATAAAATTACTTTAGAATACTTTAGAATTACTTTCAAATAACTTAAAATCCTTTATAGTATTTTAAAATACTTTAAAAGACATCAAAACATTTAAAGATACTAAAAACTTCTTAAAAATATTCCAAAATACTTAAAACTACTTTAAAATGCTTCAGACTACTTCAAAATATTTAAAAACACTTAAAAACACTGAAAATTTTTTAAAAATACTTAAAAGTAGTTAAAATTTATTCCAAATACTTTACAATAGTTCAAAATATTCAAAAATACTTCATAATATTTAAAAATACTGCAAAATATTTAAAAACACTTAAAAATACTACAAAATATTTAAAATTACTTAAAATTACTTTGAAATATCTTCAAATACTTCAAAATGGTTTATATTACTTTTAAATACTTTAAAAGTCTTCAATTAAATATTTAAAGACAGGTACTTGAAATTTCTTTCAAATATTTCAAATTTTTAAAACTACTTTTAAATACTTTACACTACTTCAAAATACTTCAAAATACTTCAAAATACTTCAAAATATTTAAAAATACTTTAAATTATTTTAAAATATTTCCAAATACTTCCCAATACCTCAAAATACTTCAAAATACTTCAAAATTTTTAAAAATACATCCAAATACTTAAAATGATTTCAAAATTAAAAATAATTTTCTAGCGTAATTTAAATTCTATAGAAAATTATCTTTAAATGACTTTAATTATTTCAAAAGTACTTTAAATTATTACAAAAAATTGAAAACTTAATTTTTCAATTAAAAATATATTAAAAAATATATTAAAAAATATCATAGAAATTTCTCTATTTTTCTCATGCAAATCATGGAAAACTCTTGGAATTTATCAAGAAAAATTTGTAGTAACCCTGTTTTGTTCATTGAATTAGTTTTTCTTTTCGAAACAAAATTGCAGCCATTTTCTTCCCTCATTTGCAAATAAGAAATTAGAGAAAGAGCGAAATTCAAAAACTCAAAATGAAAAAGTAGAAAATTAGTTTCAGGAAAAGTGTCTAAAAAGGGGATTGTATTGGTTTGGTTTTCTTTTTAAAAAAAAGAGAGTTTTGAGAAGGGAGATAATGATTTTCTATGATGTGATTAGTAAGAAGTGAATGAGCAAAGTGTAAAGGAGAATCGAGTGCAGAAACAGGAACTGTTTTTTCGTGTGGCTATAAGGAATCAAGGAGCTTGGCATGTTGGTAAGAATCTGTTGTATGCAATCATTTTAATTATCTTGGTGATGATCACTCGTCGATATCCGCGAGAACTCGATAAGTTGGTAGTCTACGATTTCAACGACATTCCCACAATGCATTGCTGCTTGCTGGAGATGATGAATAACGCCGTAATTCACTGTCTCTTATAACTTATGGCATTCTATGCCAACGTTGACGGACATTTATCGTCACTGTTCTAATTGACACGTTAATTTCCCACCCGGAGATCGGGATCTTAATTGCAACGTTAAAAATGTATATCTGCTGGAGCGCCCTTTAATTAGCCTCACATCTCGAGTGTTGCTTTGTATATTTTCGTAATAGAGTAAAAAAAGCAAAACAAAACAAAAAATAATTTATGTATAAACAAATCATACAGCTTTTATCCTATAGCAAAAAAAGCAAAAGAAAACAAAAAACAATGTATAAACAAATCCTATAGCTTCTTATTAATGATGAGAAAGTAAAAAGATTGCGCCAAAAGTCTTTATATATTGTATAAGCAAGTTGCACGAAAAACATCCTTTTCATTAAACTTTCGCTACCCTCGAAGCTTCGAATAAAGCTCTTATCTGCAAAGCAACTTCAATTAGATAAAACTGAGAAACTGGAGGCTGGGGTCGAATCTCCAGGATCGGCTTCAAGGTTGTACGGGCGATTAAGTATTACAAATAACTCGTTAACAGGGAAACTTGGGTCTCAAGTTTAACGAACCTTGGCAACTTTTGGTGGCTGATGTCTGCGAAAATATAACGCAATCTTCGTATGAATGGATAAATCTGATGAGACATTTTAACCGGAGATTGTATAGAAAGCTCTTCCAGCTACAGGTTATTTGAGTAAATTGAATCAACTTTTAAAAATACGATAAAAGACCATTTCTTTATAAATTAAAGATTCCCGATATCAAAGATTCCAGTTTAAAACACGTTTTTCAATCTTTTTTCATCTCGTTTTTCATGTTTTAACTTTTATCCTTTTTTTCTTGTATAAAAGTAGTCGGATTGATTAAGAAGACGTTCATTTGAATAGAAATAATAGATAGCGTAAATTAGGTTCATTTGAATGCGCGTGAAAAGCGTAATTCTTTCAAATCTAACTTTTTAGGACCGGATCGCTTCCAAATGTTTTACTATGATTTTTAGAATCGACGGTTGTTAAAAATTTATTTCAGTCTCTAAAATTTTACTGGGCGACGTAATATTCTTATTCAATGAACCCGATAAAATTTCTTTAAACTATTCTGAAAATTGTTCCCAGTTAATCATCCAATATTATCAGAACTTGGTCAATTATTCATGAAGAATGAGAGCAAAAAGGTGAAAGAAAATATATATGTAGAACGTGAAAGAGATGCAAATTGGAAGTAAATAAATTTTGGTAGAAGTGACTCATATGTTAAGTTACAGATAATTAGTTATAATTAGTTACAATTTGTTACAATTTGTTATAATTTGTTACAATTAGTTACAATTAATTACAATTAGTTACAATTAGTTACAATTAGTTACAATTTGTTATAATTAGTTCGAAAGTTACTTACACATATATTTATAGTTAATTATATATTGATGTGTGATGCGCTCCGAAAAAAGGGACCTTAGAAGCAAAAAATGATAGATTATGTTTGATGATATTTTGCACATGATTAAAGATTCCTTTTTAATTATTTTCAATCAAAAGGAGTTTTTAATAAATATTTTATGTGTATACTAGGGGAGCTGCGCCCCCCTAGATTAAAGATTCCTTTTTTAATTATTTTCAATCAAAAGGAGTTTTTAATAAATATTTTATGTGTATATACTATAAAAAAAAGCTGTCTTTAACTGCAAATAGTTGAAAAGGAAGCTTTCAAGTTAAAACTATCATCAAACATAACCTACAATCGTTTGCGTCCAAGGTCTCTTTCTTCGGAGCGCGCCACATGTAGTACTTGTTATATAGATAGTAATTGTCACTTGTTGTTATAGATATTGATAGTAATAATTACTAATAGATACTTTTAGATAGTTATAGTTATAAATAGTAATAGTTAGTATACTGATATAGTTACAGATAGAAATATTGACAGATAGAAATAGTTACAGATAGAAATAGTTATTACTATTTATTAGATGTAGATAAGAATAGTTACTTGTAGCTATTTTTAGATATAGTTATAGTCAGTAGTAGATAATTAGTAGAAGTTGGTTATGGCCACTAGTTTATTGGTTAAATTAACAAGTTGATTTTACCATAGTTTCTTGAACTAAAATGTTTGTAGTAATCACTTTTCTTCAATGAAAATTCAATAAAAGTTAAAATACTTCCTCCATGAGAAAGCAATTAATAAAACTTGGGTCCTGAAGAATGCAATTTCAATGTTAATTTACATTGATGGAAAACAAATACCAATCGATAGATCTTGATCAGAAGAGGTGAGAATCAAGGAACAAAGGGTAAAGGACAGTGCGAAATCGATAAAGCCACGAAACTGCGATAAGGCGAATCCCATTAAACACGATAGGAGAAGACTATTGTGCGACTGAACTTCATTATCCGGACTAATTATTTCCAAGTTAGTTGAACGATTCGCCACAATGTAATGGCTGAGAAAATAGTTTCGACCAAGAGAAAGGGTGAAAGAGCACAGTGAGAAAGGAACATAATCCCAATCTTGCTAAATTGAACCCTTTAACGCGTTTCATTATAGCAATTAAAAGAAGCATTTACAAAAATGAACTTAAATCTCACTGAAAGCACTTGTATCTCAATTTTCATTCCTTTAATTTATTTAACCATTTAATCATCACTTACATAATTTACTTTATTTATTCATTGTCACTTGTACGTAATTTACAATCGTCACTTGAGAAATTCACCCTTCAGCACGTACAAATTCCTAATCAAATCCTTCTTTCTTCACTTAGAAATTATCGTCAATTTCTTGAAGTTGCTCCTGGCGAGTGGAAAAGTTATTTAATTTCGTCAAAGATCCAGTTTAAAGGAAAAGAGACAAATAGCAGTCAATTTATTAAAATCCGAGGAGATTCTTAGTTTGGAATTACTTAATTGGAAAATTGTAGCGTGAAGAAGGGTCGACTGAACTTTAGTGTCGATTTTTCAGTGAAATTCGCACTGGAGACAATGGGAACGATTCCAAGCTCGCAGTAGGTATTTTAATATCGGAATTCCCTGGGATCGAAATTTCGTGATTTTTCCCGGAAAGCCTGCTCATAAATAAGGTTTAACAGACGGCTCAAGGCTGGGACGATATATAACATCGATACACTGATCTCTCGTTGAAGTAAAATATATCGATAGCAATATTGGAATTCCATCTTTAACGTAGGGCAAAGAAAAACTTCTCCTACAAGATGACAATATCCAGAGTCTATTTTAAAACTTGTCATGAATATCGTCCAGGATCCAAATTACCAAAATAATCCATTGTCTGTTAATTTCATTCTCTTTCAAAACAATCCTTTTCTTTCTTTCAAAAGCCAAGTTTTCTTTCTTTCAAATGCAAAGTTTTTTTTCTTTCAAATGCAAAGTTTTTTTTCTTTCAAAACCCAAGTTTTTTTTCATTCAAAACCAAAGTTGTCTTTCTTTGGAATTTGCCACCAACAAAGCAATGTTTCCTAAAGGGTGTGCTAGTTTCTAATGAAGGCTCAAAAGTCCTCAATCCAGACGTTGAACTCTTTGGATCCGACAAGATTCGCAACAAGGTCCACAGCCTCGATCCGGTTGTTAATTCCCACAGGATTTTCGGGACGAAGGATTTCACGAGTTTGGTTGCACATTTACTGGGGGGTGTCGCACTGGGGAGCGGTATTGGTACCACGAGGGATCACAATTTTGTAAACTCGCGCAGAATTCGGAAAAGAAATTGAAGACGATTGACACATACCTCGAGGAGTTTTGGCACTGAGACCGGAAAATCGGTGTCGAACGTGGTGATCGCACGAAGAAGCTTGCACTTGAGGAACTCGGTGCCCTTGGACTTGAGCCCCGTTCACGGCCACAACCAACACAGAAATGCTGGGATTGCAAGGCGTGCGGCCACTTTTCCTGCCGGTACTTCAAGTGGGGGGATGTTCCCGGTTACTCTTGGCAGGTGGAATGTTCAACATCACCACACGTACTTACAAATTATTACTGATGCCTATTGGGGGATGCAGTAAAAAAGTGGGAGAAACCTTCAGGAAAGGGAAACAATCGCAAGTGCTCATCTTGGGATTTACCTTGCTACTGATCCCCAGGATTTCCAAGCGAAACTGCTCTTCTTCAATAAATGGGTAAGAGTCGAAGATTTGATTGAGAATCCATCGTACGAAATTAGCTAAAGGATTTTAGGAGAAAGCAGAAAGCGAATTTTTAAAGAGCACTGAGTGAGTCTTTAAAGAGCTTTGGGTGAGTCTTTAAAGAGCTTTGAGTGAGTCTTTAAAGAGCTTTGAGTGAGTCTTTAAAGAGCTTTGAGTGCGAGTTTTTAAAGAGCTTTGAGTGAGTTTAAAAAGCTTTGGGTGAGTCTTTAAAGAGCTTTGGGTGCGAGTTTTTAAAGAGCACTTGGTGAGGCTTAAAAAGCAGAGTGTCAGCCTCGAGTGTTGTTATTATGAAGAAAAGAAGCAGAAAATGATTGAATTGTTCAAATGCAAATTGGAAGTTTATTTGAGTGTTTTGCCCATTCGGATGGAAAGAGTAGAAAGATTGGTTATCTGTTAAGTGCTGAATAATTCTGAAATGCCCTTTATGACGCGTTTGCTACTCATTCCAATTACCAAGTTTAAATTGACTGATGGACAAACTCATAATGTTCTGTGCATAATTCCAAACGTTGAACAGTGATTAGGAAGCCTTCATCTTCCATGTGCCTGGTGATAAATCAAAAGCGACAAAGCGTACAGTGTGGAAGGGAAATTCAATGGTCTTTGAAGATATATGCAAATTTGGAAAGGGCGATTAAGTAGGATAGTTGATTAGTTCATTAGGAGCAAGTTTGTTTCGATTACTGATCATTTAATGATCATTATTTTAAATCCCTATTTATACAAAGTACGGAAATGTAATTATTTTTTGAAACTAAATTGACTACTTTTACATAATATAATCATCATTAATAGAAAATCTTATCTACAGAATAATCATCTATCTGATGACATAATTACTCAGATTATCTTTTATTTCAAATTATTACTCAGGTGATTATTCCTGCGAAGTAATCATCTAGCTGGTCATTAACTCAAAATGATCATCTACTATGTAAATGAAGTCATTATTTAAAATGAGTTAAACACGGGATAAGTAATACCATCCCACTCGCTTTTCTGTTTGCTTTTGCTTGAATATTATGTTACAATAATTGCTTACAATTTTCAAATTAATGCCCTTTTTGGTCATTCGTAATAAACTGTGAGCCGAAAATTTATCTCTCTTTTCTAACAGAGTTTTCAAAAATTCTTTGGTCTAGTTACTTTTAAACAAAAGCTGACTCCAAGTAGGTGCATAAGTTTCTCTCAGAAAACTTTTCTTGAAGTTTATTTCTCAGGACTAAGGATTAAAGACGATTCCGCTAGGAAAAATACATTGTTTTCCAGGAAAAGCATCAAAATTGTAAGCAAGAGAATTCTTCCAATGAGATGCAATTATAAAAATCCCTATGCACAATAAAAATAAATTGTGGTGGAATTAGAGAAAATAATTTTCCGTTTACAATATTGCACGAAAATAAATTATGTAAATACGAGAAAATAGCACTGTGAGGTTAAAAGGATTTTTATTATTTGTGAAATAATAACGTAATAAGTTGCAGTGTTCAAACAAGATTTTATTGCCTAACTGATCTGCTTAACGAAGAATAGTAGCTGGATTCCAAGTAAAGTAAATTCCTGAAACTTTTTTCTTTTTATTCGGATTTCACTCTATAAAATTAGTTCTTAAGAATGTAGGAACGAGTTACTAAACTTTTAACCAAGAACTAGAAATTAAAACAAAATTAAATTAATTCCTTTATGAGGAAGCAAAACAAAAAGTGTAATCATATAAGAACTATGAAATCAAAAAAAATAGTCTAAATTATTGTGACGATTTATTTGTATTAATGAAATATCTTTTCCATACTATTTTATAGAAAATAATATTAAATGCCTCAACTCTGAAGAAAATAAATAAATTTTTGTTTAACCTACAATTAGCTTTTCTACAGTCTGGTAAAGGTTTTTTAGATGACTATTATCTTACCTAAGTTTATTTGCTGAGTAAATATCGCCAGCTAATGTCTGAAGAAGCGCTATTGTTTCACATCTATATATCTTATCTTCATCTTCTTTACCTTTGAAGCCTCTATAAATTGGTCTAAAGATTCAGAATGCTGTAAATACAATATTTACTCAAATTGTAGGGTAAAAATTACTGCAAGCAGCAGAAAAGGAGATTCTATCTAACTCCCAGGTAGTCAATTCTCACGTTTGTTTTTATGTATTTTTCAAATATCTCTCCAACAGGATGTTCAACTTTGAAACTTTGACTTTCAAAGTTTCCATTTTTTAAATAAACAATTTAAACAAAGCTTCCTCTTAAAGAAGCAATAGACAATTCATTAGCAAATTCCAATCAACCTTCTGTCAATCTTTCAATCAGTCAAATTTTCCGTCGATTAATTTTGGATTCAATTTAATTTTTAATAGATAATTTTTCAACAAAATCAATTATCAACCGAAAATGTTTCAATAAAATTAATTATCAATCGACAATTTTTCAATAAAATCTAATTATCAATCGATTCATTTCTTAACCAAATCAACTATCATTCAATCCAATTTTTAGTCAATCAGAATTTAAATAACAATATATTTTAATTCGTCCAAATATCATAGTCAATCTTTGTCAATCTAGAAAGTTGAAACACCAAAAGTTTATTTTCAAAATATTAGATGGTTAGAGAGAGTTCTCATGTCGATATTAATGGAAACTAGGTTGATGTCATCTATTTCACATTTCATGACCATCGATGTGAGCATCATAATGATGATGATAACTGTTATAGTCGTAATTGTAATGTAATCGTTACTACTTGCACAATTTCCAAAACTACTTTGGTGGTAATGGAAACATTTTATTAATAAATAGTATCATCTTAAATATAGTTAGTACCTATTTTTAGTTCTTGTTACGTTTAATTGTTACTTTTACTACCTTGCTGGTAATCATCACTACTTTTTTGGTAATCATTACTACCATTTTGGTAATCATTACTACAATTTTGGTAATCATTACTACCATTTTAGTAATCATTACTACCTTCTTGATAATCATTACTACATTCTTGGTAATGCTTACTATCTTGTTAGTGAACACTACGACCTCGTTGGTAATAACTACTATCTCGTTGGTAAACCCTACAACCTTGTTGGTAATCATTATTACCTTTTTGGTAATCACTACTACCTCCTTGGTAAACCCTACGACCTTGTTGGTAATCACTACTACCTTGTTATTAATTATTACTATCTCGTTGGTAATAATTGCTACCTTGTTTGTAGACACTACTAATTTCTTAGTATTTATTACTATTTTGTTGGTAATAATTCCTATCTTGTTAGTAATCATTACTACCTTCTTGGTAATCTTCACTACCTTGCTGGTAACCACTACTATCTTGTTAGTAAACACTACTACCTTCTTGGTAATCATTACTACCTTNNTTTTTTGGTTGACACTTTATTAGTACCCAGCACTAATTTCTTAGTAATCTTTACCACCTTATTAGTAAATTTAACTAGATTTACTGAAACAAATACTAATCTATTGTTAATAGGTGCAATGTTCCAGGTACCTAAGCATTAGTCGTTACTATTTTGCTATACGCAATACCATCTCCTTGATGAGAATTACCACCCTGATTGTACAATACTCTATTGTTGGTAATTATTGCCACCTGATTTAATATCTTCACCTTTCACCATTTAATATCTTTATCTTTTATCTTTTTCTTTTAATATCTTTATATTATATCCTTTCTTCTTTATTACACGTGAAATAACACTCGAATATTTTTCATTTAAAATGATTTTACGTATTTCTAAAGTTTTTATTCAACTTGTGCTTAATGAAGAAAATTAATTACGTTCCAATTAAATGAAAACACTTTGTAGAGACTAGCATTAAAAATAGATCTTCGTTGAAAGCGTGGATTTTAAAGGATTAAAAAGGATATTTTGTGCAAGTTCATTATAATACAATTTAATATTGAATCGCGATAATGATGTGTGCAAAAATGATAGACTTGTTCCGTTTTATAAATATCAATTACAGCTGTTGAATATCGAAGATTGGAGTGTGAACGATTGATATTATGCGAGAAGTTGTCGATGAAAGGAAAAAGGAAAGATATTACCTCACGGAGGTAACCAATTAATCGGGTCTAGCTCTGTCCCGCATAACTCTTAAGGACGATTACGATGACTCGGTGAACGAGTAAGTAGGCCAGACCGATGTTTGCAAAGAAAGTCGATAACCGCTGTGAAGAGGCGGGACGTGTTAAGTGCGGATAAATCATTTTAAAATTAATATAGGAAAGGCTTTAATCAGAAATGCTCATTTTAAATAAGAAACGGATTCAATCAGGAGTACTTACACTCATGTTCTTTAGTTTTGTTTAAAAACGTCGTTGTACTCTTTGAAACTCTGCGCATAAATTCAATAATTATTTCACAGTGATTAACATTTTCGCTGCATAAAGCCCTTGGACTGCAGAAACTAATAATAAATTAATATCCCTGAAAAGACTAAAAGATATTTCTACAAATATCTTGTTGTTCTTCGTTAAAAGTGCTCACGTAATATAAAATTAATGCTTTTATTTCGCAGAATTTAAATCACATGCATATCTAACGAAGCTTGTTAGTTTGCTTTGAAAATCGTAAAATCTAGTTATTTCCCTCAAAAGCTATAATATTTTTCACCACTAAGCACATTTATGGGAGTTATTTGCCTTTTGTAGTCAGAGAAAAAACGTAATAAGCATAAATTTCTTCTTTTCAAGAAATACTGTCGTAAAAAAGTGAATTAAACTCCTTACTACTTTACGAGTCTTTGATAGAAATTGAATACTTTCGCGAAGCTATTTTTTAGGACTGGGAATATTTGATTGCAAAAAATTTACGGAAAAAGAAAAAAGAGCGCACGGTAAAAAAGCTTTGGGCTGAAACAATGAAAATATTCGTATAGAATAGTTTAACATTATCTGAAAATGTACCAGCGATTTTGAGAAGGGTGGCACTATTCATGAAGTGGCACTATTCAAGAAGTGGCACTATTCATGATAGCACTATTTATAGAGTTGGCTGTAGTTTCAATTAAAAATTTCAATAAATAATGGTTTTAATAGAAATCATAGTATGTTTCAACGAGTAAAATAAGCCATTGTTTATAAAAATTGGATATAATTGTGAATTCTCTCTGAACCGAAAGAAAAAAAGTCAAAATATTAAAAAAAAATTGCAAAACATTTTGACTGTATTTAATGTTTTCTGGAAACATTACTAGATCTTCCAAAATAATTTTAAATTAATTTTGACAATTTTTTTGTTTGCGTTAGAAACCATTTTAGTTATATTAAAAAATTGTTACAGTAGAACCTGTCGGAATGAAACTCGATTTTTTCAATTTTGTTACATTTAACTTTCATGGACAAAATTTATTATACATGGATTTTACAATATTTTTACAACATTATGAATTTGAGTTATAATAGTTCTTGTGAAATTATGTTTAATGTAAATGAAATTAAAAAATCGAGTCTCATTACGAGAGGTTCTACTGTAATTTGCTTCACATTTATTTCGTGCAGAACTCTTCTATTTATAAATCTTGTGTTATAATTTACGCTTAAATAATTTCACACTTTCAATTTTCGACTGTCACTTTTGTTTATATGGTCCATAAAAGAATTTTATGATTGTGATTAATGCCAGTTTACGATTATGATCATGATTAATTATAATCTGTCATTTTTTTAATGTAAGAAATTTCGATTAACAGAAAATCATATTTCAACACATTTAAACGTATTATTTGACTATTTTTGAATCTGTTGGAGCAGAATTTGTACTTAATAAATCAATTTAGGTTCTGGTATTCTTCGTATCTATCTCCGTCTTTCTCTTTGAATATGAAATAACCGCCAGCAGTGACGGATGTCGTTTATGCGCCGCTCATAAACCTTCCCTTTCATCGTATTCCGCAACTATGTTCTCATTCGCTTTAATGGTGAGGCTGTGAGTGGCGAATATGAATTCCGTGCCATGATTTTTCGTTTCGTTCACTGTTTAACGTAGCTCTGGCGCTAAACTCAAACAGACGGACTTCTATTGTTCTTGTCAGAATACCCTACAAAAGCAAATTTTGAGAAAAACCCGTTCATTTTACACAAAAGCACTGTTTTAGTGTCCTAATTATGACGAAAATTTCACCAACTTATTGCCACAAAAAAACTACTCTAAATTCTAAACATTCATAAATATTTATTTATGTGTTATAATTACATAGTAAAGTGTAATAATTTCATGCAAAGTGTAATTATGTTTAATAATACATTGGAACCTCGATTATCCGAATTAATTCGGGCAGGTGCTGGTTCGGATAATCGAAAATTCGGATAATAGAAAATTCAAGTGATGGCGTATTAAAGTAATTAATAGCGTAATTAAAGTGAAACGATTGAATAATTTGGATTAAACATAGATATTATTCAATCCATTTAATTGGAAGAGACAAATATCTTTATTTATTCATTTATTTGTACAAATTTTATAATTTCTTAGAGTTGTTTTCGACATAAATTTGGTTTAAATTGAAATCTGAAAACATAAATATAATTTTCACGACTATACGAATATGTCGCGTAAATATGAATAATGGAATAAATATAAAAAATAAAATTTTAATTTTGAGAAGCCTGAAAAAAGTTCGGATAATAGAGTGTTCGGATAATCGAGGTTCCACTGTACTTGATTTTCAAGTAACTAGGAACTCCTTCATTTTTTTTCAAAAAATTAAACAATTGAACTATGATAAATTTTAAGAAATCCTTTAGTGTCAAGAAGTTCATCTTTAAACAATCAATAAACCAAAAATGAAATATTTCCAAATATTGTTTGAAAAATTTATATCAAAACTCGTCTTGAAAGATGCTATTGTCTCTAAAGATGTAATCATAACACTGCTCTCTGTAAATCATCACGTAAATTAAATATGCAAACAAATTCGTAGACTATTTTCCATACTCACATAAAAACACGCCACATTCTCAGCCAGTTTACCGTTTTTTTGGTCAATTAAATCTTTAATGATAGCGAGTCAGAGATCTTTGTCAGTCTTAAATTTAATTCAAGTTAATTTCGCCAACGTCAGTTAGTATAATGAAATATTTCCGCTGTTACGAAAAAAAGTGCGGATCACAATTAAGCTTGATAATTAATACGAATTGCGTAATATCGACGAAGGAACCGACATTTACTTACGTTTGGATACACTCCATAAAATGCAACGGACCCGATTACACCATAAGTAATAAAAGGTGTTGGAAAAAAATTACTTTTCCGCGTCGATACTCGCTGAAATGATTTCTTAGATCGCCACGCTTCGTGTACGATCACATCTTGTTTTCAAAGTAAATTTCAACTTTGCTTCATGTACTCCAGAGTTTGTTGTATGCCAGTCCAAGTGTAAATTTCTAAACCGTTGTTACCAAAATTGGTCAGGATATTCGTGGACACTCAACTCGAAACAAGAATAAACTGGAAATGTGCCTCCTGGGCAAGATTAACTCGAATAAACAATATAATTCATTTATAAATAATTGCACACTTCGCCTCGAAATTATTACGTCACATATTTTTTCATCAACTCTCCAAAACTAGCACACCAACTTCCAAATTTACTTTACTTTTAAAGATTGAAAATTACTGTCACCAGAGACGATTTTGCCAACACAATTTTTTTATTCTTTGCTTTATGAACATTCAGAATTTTTAACGAAAGATTATTTTCATTACCACCAAATTTGTAATCGTTAGTACATTATTTTCTTTTATTTTTAGTAATTCAATATCATTTTGTTAGCAATAATAATTATGTTGATGATGTCCAGTACTAACAAGTTAGTAATTGTTACCACCTTCCTGACACTTACAACTTGATAGTAACCGTTTTCACTATCATGGTACCAAGTTCAACCTTACTAGTAATCATTACCACCTTCCTAATAATCGTTACCCTCTTCCTGGTAATCGTTACCCTCTTCCTGGTAATCGTTACCCTCTTCCTGGTAATCGTTACCACCTTCCTGGTGATCGTTACCACATTTCTGGCAATCGTTACTACCTTGCTAGTAATCATTATTAGCTTGATAGTAAACGTTACTACCTGCATGTTATCCAGCACAATTTTGCTAGTAATCGTTACCACATTGCTAGTAAATATTGCCACCTTTCTGGTAATCGTTACCATCTAGTTAGTCATCGGTACCACCCGCATGGTTCTCAGAACCACTTTTTTAGTCTACGTCACCACCTACACGGTGACCAGCACCAGCTTTATAATGATCGTTTGTTAGTAATCGTTACCACCTTTTTAGGCATCGTAATCACCTACAGTACCAGCTTTATAGTAATCGTTTGTTAGTCATCGTTACCACCTTTCTAGTCATCGTAACCACTTCAGTGGTATCCACAACTATCTTATTACTATTCGTCACCATTTTTCTGTTTTTCAGTACCATCTTTGTGGTAACGGTTACCATCTCGTTAGTAATATTTACGACCTTCATAGAAACGTTTTTTTAGAATAAGGAAAGCGAGTTTAATTAAACAGAAATCTATTTATCTAAATAGCTTATGAATGTTATTATTTGGCCGTTTATTAATAAATTTCAGAATAAAAAAAAGTTACGTAATTTGCTGATAGCATTACAACATCAAAGAACTTTCTTCAAGAATGTACATAAAAGCAGAAATGTTTGTAAATGGTGGTAGGCATAAAAATGATAATTGCTTTCTGAGTAAGACTTTCACACCTCTTTGTTGAAGCGTAACACTTTAATTGAGTCTGTTTGTAATCCTGTTTATCCTGAGAAGGTTTACGGGACCCACATAAACCTCATCCATCAACGAAGGGGAAGCTAAATACCTCATCAGTTGAGTAACAACTATCGCAGTGTCTTCTTGATGAAAAGGACATCTAGACGCGTAATAAGATTCCATTTCGCTAAAACTCATAGAGCGAGTCTGCCCCAGATCGTATCTCGATCTTGTTCGATATCTGCATATACAGGGTAGAGCCAAGACACGTTTAAAGATTGTAACGAAATCGATGCTAATCGTACGCGGAATGTAACTGTTGAGACGCCGTAATTCGATCGCATTCAAGCGAAATTACACTTGCTCAATGTTGCACTATAAATATATCGATCTTGTATGCATCTTCAAATACCATTCTTTTAATGACATTCCAAGGAAATGTTTTTAATAAAAATTTACAGAGGCATTTCATTTTCTGACGCTCTGCAGGGAAATTGGATATCCAAGTGGATAAATATTTAGTCGCAGGGTTTCTTTTATTTATTTCTATGGTTTATTTTATTGTGTTTTTTAAGATGGAGATCGTGAATCTTGTAACAAGATACTTTTAATTGTCATTCTTTCTTTTAATATTGACTTGATAGATTGTTCCATAAAAAAGGTTTCATATTTTGAAATAGTGTGAATCGAAGGAAAAAATTAATTGTTCTGGATTTCGTAGCTTAATTGATTCAACTTCAAATAATTTTATTATAAACTTTAATTGATTTTAGTAAGGCTAGGAACCGTTGTTTATAAGTTATTTGTAGCAAGTGTTTTTTGTTGCTTAGCAAACTTTGAGAAGTAAATATTGTTCATACCATGTTTTGCTATCGCTGTTTCATTGTTTTAGGTAGACTTGTTATCTAGCAATTGTTGCTTATACTTACTATACAACAATGGTTGTTTATACTTTTTCTAACAAATGTCATTTATATGTTTATTTAGCAATAGTTGTTTTCCAGCAATAGATATGTTTTCTCTAGTAATAGTTGTTTCTTAGTAATAGTTTTTTATTCTAGCAATAAATGTTTTCTCTAGCAATAGTTATTTTGTAGCAATAGTTATTTTGTAGCAATAGTTATTTTGTAGCAATAGTTATTTTGTAGCAATAGTTAGTTATTTTGTAGCAATAGTTATTTTGTAGCAATAGTTATTTTGTAGCAATAGTTATTTTGTAGCAATAGTTATTTTATATCAATATAGTTATTTTATAACAATAATTGTTTCGTATAGCAACAGTTATTTTGTAGCAAGTTTTTTTCCAATAATAGTTGTTCTCCCTATTATAGTAATAATTTTTCCTATAGCAACAGATGTTTTCTCTAGCAGTAGATGCTTACCTAGCAATAGTTGTTTACAATTGTGCGGTACCTAAAAATGGTTTATTTGTTGCCTATAGCAACGAATCAGCTTTTCAGCATCCCTCATGGATGAATTGCTATACTTCCTAAAGTATCTCTAAAAAACTATTTTTCATTACAAGAAAAGGATACCAAGAAGCAGTTAATTTGCAAAATTTTTGAAAGTCACTGCAAAGACTGTATTTACCTCATCCTATTCGAGCTGACCCACTTCTTCTCCCCTATTCCTGAAATCAGCCTTTCGAGTGTGTTGCCTAAAAAAGTTTAAACAACTTAATAGACAAAAAGACGTGAAATTTCGCCTGGCAAAGCCCTGTAATTAGAATATCGCGCAATAAAATAACAGGGGAACTTAATTAGAAGTTTTGAGTAAAAGGATTCAGATCTTGAAATAGCAGACTAGCAGCGTGTGTTAATAGTATCATTCTCTTAGCGGCCCCTTGAAGCGGAAATATCCACGGGGATCGCTTCCGTGCGAATACCGTTGGCAAGGGCAAAGAACGCAGACATAATTATCCGAAATGTTGGTATTTCAGGCATAAAAAAATCTCGACGTGCTTCCGCCACACGTTCAACCTTGAACTTGCATTCTAGCGAGGTGAACGTTCGTATAAGGCGGATTTGGTTTTACGTAACTATTGCGTATAATGAACTCACGCGATAATCCTGGTAAAACCTCACTTCCCCAAGTGCGTTCCCTGGGAGCCAGGGCCGACTCGTGAAAGGAATCTCGAGGATAATCTCACCATGAGTGCATTTTTATTCCGCTCCCGCATCAAGCTTCAATAGCTTCGATTTATCACCAACTTCAAACTTACCACCTGTCCTATTGCACATAAGTGTCTTTTTCCCGAGGGAGGTACATTTTTAAAATACAGCCTCTTTCGCAAACAAGCAGCCCTTCAGCGTCAACCTAAATGTATTAGAGTGTGCGTCAACATGCAAACTCCTCGTAAGTAATAAGAAATCAATTTCTAGGCAAACGTTTACTATAAATATCGTAACAGGTCTCTTCGAGTGCCGTTTCCACTCGCCCACGTTCATTTCAGTACTCGATACAAATTGTAAGACCTGACTGCTCATGTATTGGCTCTAGTGAGTGTGAATACAACCAAGCCGACATCAATTGATTATCTCTTTACTGACTTTCATCCTATGAAATTACCTGATTCAAAATGTCCTTTATCGGCGATTTTCAATGTTTATATACCTTTGCAATGTATACCTGCATCGCTGAACAATTTAATTTTATCATTTTGGTTAACAGAAACAATCACCCTTTTGATACTGATTATTTATTCTCTTTTCGCATCGCCGCCAAACAGTTCGTGTATTTTAATTACTTTTTCCTAATCAACAATTTGTGCGGAATTTATCATACTCGAGGGCGTCGAATGCACAGAAATCATGTCAGTTCATTTATATACAATATTTCTTTTTCATCTAATATATTCCTCTTTCAGATTCAATATTGCAATTTTGCATCCTTTAGCATATTTGCTTTCTTATTTATAACAAATACCTGAATTCATTAAAGTTTACAGTTTTTGTATAAATCAGGGACCCAATTGGGTTGGCTAAAAAAATTAACTTTTTAATTTCCCTGTCTTCTAAAGACACCTAACATTATATTTCATTAGTTGGTAACCAAATACTCTTTAGCACCTATGTTACTTTTTGATTTGCACTCAATCCTCACAAATCCTCTTTAGCACCTCTGTTACTCCTCGATTTGCATCCAATCCTAGCAAATCCTCTTTAGCACCTCTTTTACTCCTCGGTCTAAATTAACAAACAAGAATTCTTCCATAATACATTTTTATATGTAGTTTGTAGTCTAAATATCAACGATATTTTCGAAAATTTCCTTAAGTTTGGAATATTCTATATTCTTAAGTATTCCCAAATATTCTCAAATATTCCTATGATATTTTTTGAGAATATATTCTTGAGACTTAATTTGGAGTTGACGACCCCTATAGTATTTTACACTATTATGATGAAAATAAGAGTGGAATGTCAAAATCAGACGCTAAATTCAAGCTTATGAAGCACTTTAGGGGAATAAAATTTAGTTGAAAAACTTCGAGATGCGTGGCTAGGTAGATTTTGACTTTGAAAGCGATCATTTTTCATTCCTCTAGGGAAGCCTCTCAACTTGTCTGCAATTTGTCGACAAACTGTGGCATATAGGTGTCAGCGTGAAGCTTGTCGAAAGCGTTATTTTTTGGTCCAACGCGAACTTAGCACATCCAGCTTCCCCAAGATCCCACCCCATGAATATAAAATCAGCAAGTGGACCACTCAGTATCGTTAATATGAAGTCAAGCCAATTTCCATTTGTTTCTAGAACTATACATAAAGTCACTTCGGGATACAAATACAGAATTATTAAGTCTTGAATAAACATGAATGATCTTCACTGAAATCGACAATAACAAAATTTTTATTCTTTCAAACTTTTAACTTTAAATTTTGTTATAAATATGTATTTTCTTATTCACTTGAGACTAAACATTGGTTTTTACTTTTTTATATGTATAAATATTTCTTGTATATAGAAATTATCTTTATTTTTGTATAGAGATTATCTTTATTTTTGTATAGAAATTATTTATATATATTTGTTTTATATAAATTATTTATATATATTTGTTTTATATAAATTATTTATATATATTTGTTTTATATAAATTATTTATATATTTCTTGCATAGAAATTATTTATAAATTTCTATTTTTGAAATGTTTTATGTTTTCATTTTAGAGTTGTTTCTTAATATTGACCAAAACTTTATATGGTGAATAAAGAATTTGACCCACTTTTCGTCAGTATAAAGTCCTGCTTAATACTTAACTCTCGAGTATATTGCAAATTATTTAGAATTTCCCAACTACTTTAGGAAATAATGCATTCATCGTTGGAGATGAATGTTTTGAGGTAATTCTATATTTTAAGAGAAGAGCTTATTCATTTTAGCAGATGAGAAATAATTATAATAAATTGGAGTTGAAGTAAAAGCTTTTAAAATGCTTTTCAGTGCAATAAAGAAACTGCCTTCAGTTGAAATATATTTATTCATTTTCATAAATCCTACCCGACTGTCATTCAATCCGATTTTTACACTTCATTTTTATAAAAATGCAATTCTTTTTTAACAAACAAATGCAATGTACTTAAATATAATTAACTAATACGGTAAAATAATACAAAAACAAAGCTTCCTCTTAAAGAAACAATAAATATCGACCCACTATCATGCAAAAAATCTCTTAAAATACACATAAAACTTTAAAATGTAAAATAAAACTTTAAATTTTATAAAATGGCAAAAATAGAACAGTAAATAAGTTGAGCAATTAATTCAGAAAATGACTCTTGTTGCACACGACACTTTTTCGAACAAATAATCGGAAAACTGGCTCTTAATTATGTTCATCGACATTTAGTTAGACAAAAGGAAATAATAAAAATAAGAATGGATTTTAAAAACAATATGTTATCAATGCATATCATAATATGCATATCAATGACAAAAAGATTTTAAGCCAGTTGCACGAGTTTAAAACGTGCAGAAAATAAAAATAGAACCTTCATGGCGAGATTATAGTGGAAGGAGCAAATAAGAGAATTAAATTTGAAATATACGAGGAATGGAAAGTGTAAAGTCTAGATAAATACGTTAACAAATAAATATGCATTTGGCGTGTTTCATGAGCGTTCAACCGTATTGCCCTGTGCGATCAGTTTTGTCGTGAGATTCTAGAATCAATTTGCATTAAAGTGCGTCAGAACACGTAACTCTGAGCTTATTTTGCGCGTTGTAGCATTTCCCCTCAGGCATCCACGCCCTTGGCTAGGTTTCCGAGAGTAATCTTCAACTCCGGCCTTGTCGACTATTTTGTTCTTGTACTTAACTTTAATAAGACAGGAATTCAAAAAATAGGAAAATGTTTCTTTTTCTTTTTTCTTTTCTTTCTAAACGTTCAACTATACAAAGTCTGCGATGTAATTATGTGCCTAGAAACAGGTTACCTATTTCCGTAAGGGTTCTATTTACACCTGTCGGGAGAAAATGATTGGTTCGCATTTTCTCGATATGATGTGTTTATAATTTACAAGCATAATCCCAACATCTATAACGATGAATAATAATTAGTTATTGCATTCGATATATTATTAAGGGAAACTTGGATAATCCCTTGAAAAAAAATTTCACAAGTGAGCTAAAAAGAGAAAGTATACCTGCGATTAGAACACGTGTATACTGTCTCTGAAAGAAAAAACGGACTTGGAAAAGTGACCATTATCTCATTTCCGTTGCTACAGAATTCATTTAAAAAATTCTAGCTGTTTAACCTTTCTACGATCCCGGAAACTGAGAAACATCTTTTTTCAGTTCGAAAAATTATCTGAGGGTTAGAAGGTAAAGACTCTTTAAGTTTTTTTTGCGCGAAATATATGAATTGATGAGTTTTTAATTATCGATAAGCTAAAGAGATTTCTTTGTAAGTCCAAATTTGGACAACAAAATAATCGAACTTGTAGTGAGAATTGTACTTAAGAGTACTCATTTCGAACATTAAAACGATCAAGAGGCAAGGTGTTGAAGGCAGCCTGGCTGTCTTCCACACTTGTTATTTTTGTTGCTTTTTTTTAATTTAGAAGCTATTAGAATTTATTTTTCCACCACAAAACCCATTTTTTAACTGCACAAATGCGTTTTAAATGAATTTCAGTGAGAAAAAACAGCACTCGTTTCAAAGTTTAAAATAAGATAATTTTTGCTTCCTCACAGGAAGCAGTGTAATTTTGAAGATTTTTGATTTTCCAAGAATAGTCTATATCGACTTACTTTCATCTAAAAAGCTTTAATTCGAAGTTTGAAGTAAATGTCCAGATTTGTGTGTGTGTGTGTATGTATGTGTGTATGTCCCCCTTTTTTGTCGCCAGCATATATTTTACCATATTTTACCAAAAATTGATAGAATAAATGACATTATTTGATTATTTTTTTAATTTAAAATTGCATTTCTTACCATTACTTATTTTAATTACAAATAAATTATAATTTTTAACATGGAATGTTTAATTGTACAAAAGCTCTTGTGCAGCACACAGAAGGCTGTTCGCTTTGATAGAAATACAAGAAATAACTTTATTGTTCCGTGACAAAAAGAATTGAAGATTGGATGCAAGGAGTGTACCTGAAAAATACACTTTTTACAAGGTGGCTGTGAGAGATTTAAAAATGTGCCATTTTGACGGTTTTGATTCGCTTTGTTTGAGATTCTTGTTATATATAGTGTTTCATTGTATTTTTGACATTCAAAACTTATGAAGTCAAGAAATAGTCTCAAAAAGATTGCTTTTTCAAGAGCTGAGTACATCTTTAGAAATATCTCTTGGGAAAGGCGCCAACGCGTGTTTTCGTGCCAGAAGTCTCAGGAGGTAATGTCATCTCGTGCTTGGAATTTCTTTCCAGGTGCGAACACGTATCCCACGGGAGTATTATAGAACGTTAAGGATTTTCAGTTATGTGATAAGATATGCGCTCTTATCACTTTTCTTTTGAATTAAAATCTCCAAAGTCACTTTCAATTGGAAATTTCCGCCTGAGAAACTAATTGCCACTTGAACTTGTATAAATTTTGCAGCTACGAGAAAATGCTTTATTGAGAAAGAGGTATGTTATATATTTATTTAATGCAGGATCGTGTGGGATTGGACATTAAAATGAAAATGGTATCTTATTCAGCTTGCATGTAGCTGTTTACCGAACGTCGATTTTTTTCAAATCCGCATTCAAGAACCTGGATTTCGAATTCAAATGGGTTTCAGACTGGTAATCCATTTTCTGATTTCGAATTCCATGTCGGTGAGAAGACTGCTGTGTCGTTAAATCAATTCCTTTCGCGCAGCTCTGGCTTTGCCGTTAAGGCAGTGGTCGGAAGTGCGAAATGGAAAATATGTCTCTGAACATGATCCTTTATTCCGCGACTTTCTTTTGCAGATGCGACAGCGAGTCTCGTCCTTGTGATTCTTGTGATTCTTGTGATTCTTCTGGAACTTTGTGTTTTGGCTGACAGCTGTTGGTCCCGTTAGATGTATGGACGAAATTCTTCGGTTCGATGATCAAATGTAGGATGTGAAAAGCTTTTTTTGATATTATTACTTACCATTAGCATTTTTATTAACAACTTTGTAATCTTTGTTGTCACTGGCAAAAGTCGCAATATCTTATTGGCATTTATTTTATTGCCTAACAACGTGATGTGTGATCACCAGGGATAATGTTATAATAAAAAATAGTGATAATTGTTTTTACAATAATACTTATTGCTATCGCTATTCTAATCATTTTTATTGTCATTGTTATTACAATAATTCTTATTGCTATCGATATTCTAATAATTTTTATTGTCATTGCTATTCTAATAATTGTTATTATTATTGATATTCTAATCATTTTCATTGTCATTGCTTTTCTAATAATTTTCATTGTCATTGCCATTCTAATCATTTTCATTGTCATTGCCATTCTAATAATTTTCATTGTCATTGCCATTCTAATAATTTTCATTGTCATTGCCATTCTAATAATTTTCATTGTTTTTGCTATCATAATAATTTTGATTGCTCTTTCACCTCTTTACAGCCTTAAATTTTCAGTTCTTTACAGCCTTCCACGACAGCCTTAATTATCATCTTGGATATCTAACCCAAAAGTTGGAGCAAGGGATTTTGTAATTCTTCCAAAGTTTGCCATGTTATATCCAAGGTTTATAATGTATCCAAAGTTTGCTATGTTGTATCCAAGGTTTATAATGTATCCAAAGTTTGCTATGTTGTATCCAAGGTTTATAATGTATCCAAAGTTTGTTATGTTGTATCCAATGTTGATAATATATTCAAAGTTTGCATTATTGTTGTATCCAATGTTTATAATATATTCAAAGTTTGCATTATTGTTGTATCCAATGTTTATAATGTACCCAATGTTTTTAATATCCCCAACGTTTATAACTTATCCATACTGTTTTCAAAGTTGTCTCGAAGGTTTGCGTAGCATTCTAATGACCAACATCCTTGTCAGCATCTAAATCATTATCGTCCCTGTGACGAGCGCAAAGTTGCTGCTACCAATTGTCATCATGTGTAATGAACGGCCGGAAGTGCAAAGAAGTTTCTCCCTTAACACTAATTCATTGTCAATAAGTATTCGATATTGGAAGGTTTTTTCGGTTTTATGTTACCTGCTCGACTATCTATCCCTTCTCGGAAGTAGAAGGAAGACGCAGGACAAAAAAATTGTTGAACGCTTGGCTGTTCGTATTTATGGTTGACTCGCAAGACAACAAACTCCGGTGGCTCGCCTTTAGTGCGATACACTGTACTTACTGATTCTTAGTTAATTGCCGCCCGTTACTCCGTTGGATGTTAGGCAATAAATAAGCACGATATATTGTATTACGCGTATTGCTGTTGTACATTATTCCAGGAGTACATCGAGCGCCAAGACGAGGGGAGAGGAGAAAAAGGCCACTGGAACGAGGAAATCTCATCGTTTCATAAAGTCGTTGATTCTTCGTACTTTGCTCTTCCGTAGTCCCCGCGTACCCGCGATTATCGTTACGTGTCGACCAACTGAAATAGCGATCCCGGTACCAGAGAATGAATTGTATCCGGAATTGTTTGCTACATTTAATTGTATCGCTGATCCGAGCAAGCCACGTCCTGTCTGCCAAGACTTTCGAAGAAACCGGTTCAAGTGTTTCTATACGTGTATAGACCCAATGTATATAGATTACGTAGCTCTTCGTACTACAGGGTAAACAAACAGTAGTACACGCTCCCTGTCCTCAGGTAACGAACGATACTGACGCCACGAGAGCGCGATGGAGTCTTTGCATTCTTGAGAAGCCTCCTCGAGACGGTCATCTCTTTCTTCCTGCTGCCTTTTAACACTTTTGTCGTTATTGCCCTTTAATGGAATTAGATAACTTAAATTCGATGCCTCGAAAGTAGAAAACCCTTTGGTAAATTATAAAATTCGAAAATCCCGTAGATTAGAAATTCCTTGTATTAGACAATTCTAAAATCTCAAATGATGATAAAATCGTCTATGATCGATGCATTGAAAGTCTGAAGTTAAATACCTCGAAAATCTCAAATTAGATAACGCTAAAACCTTGATTCACATATTTCTAAAATCTCGATAAACCCTGTACTATTTGTAGAGGGTATGATGTGAATATACATTAAACTGAGAGTTGTTTGAATAGGAAAACCCTATTAAATGCATCCCACAAAAGTCATCACTAAAAGCTTTTAGAGTCTACGTAATAAATCCTTTTTTTCTATTCGAAAATACTCTACAATGAGTTTACAGCTTTTGTTTACTTTTTCATTTTAGACAATTTCTGTACCTAAAGTTATCTCAGTTTTATGAACTTTTGTCGATAAAATACTATTTTCGTTTAAATAATTTTACGATCCTTTTCATGGAATCTTTCACTCAATCTTTATTTTTATACTACAGTTGTCCTGTAACATACCATGCTTCGACAGATTTAGTTATGCTAAACAGCTCTTAAAAAATATAGTTACTTAAAATAACTTTATACTTCAAGATGATTCTTTCACTCAGCAGTTGATTAAAAAAGTGTATAGTTATTTTTTTATAAAAAAAAGTAAATAAGTAATAAGTTCATTGTTATCGTGATTCTGGGTTTCTACAAATTTTTCTTCACAAAATTTCATGATTTCTGTGAGAACAATGTTTCACTATGGAGAAGCAAAAATAAAAAAATGCTCATGATATTTTTTAATAAAAAGTTTATTTTAATTAAAAAAGAGAATAAACATTGAAAGTAAATTCAAAGTGTATAAAAAGCAAGTTACAATTTGTGAAAATTAACTATAAGTAACTCTTTTAATCTTGAATTTAAAATGAGAAAATGTAATCCATTAAATCATTGAGAGAAGAGAACGTGCATTGAGAAATTGACTCAGTGTAATATTGTAGAGAAGTGGTAAAATGCAGAGAGTAAAAGCAATATTCTGATAATGACATTCTTATACAAGAGAGTAATCGCTCAAAAGGTTGGTGGGAAAATGGCAGGCAGGATTCGATGTGTTGTTGGAGAGATAGGCTCTCAAGAAAGTGGAGTAAATTTAAAACAAGTTGAAGGTAAAATAGAATGAATATACAGTAGTTCATGGGAGCAAAATCTAATGGATGCAAAGAAGCAGAAAACAGAATTGAATAACAGAAGTTTTCTTGCAACCATAACGAAAATTAATATCTAAAAAAACATAAAAAGTAAAATACAGTAAAGTAACTGTTTGCAATATTAACCATTTTTTACACTTTTATCACAAACTGTTATATTATTTCGGTTATTTATATATCAACGTATATTGTTTTATGCTCCTTCGCTCACAAAAATAAAAAGACAAAATATATGTAAGAAAAATATGTAGAGAAAGAATTAGAAAAAATATGTATGAGAAAAATACTTATAAGCCATATGAATATTTATGAAAATATATGAATACATTTGCCTTATGTAAAAATGCAATTAAACTTTTGAGTACAGACATACTGATTGAATGCATGGTATAATAATTAATTCGTCCTGGCAAGAAAAAACTCATTACAATTTCAGAGATACATTTTTGATTTGCATATACGGTTGCATTCTCTTTTCTTAAGTGGAGAGGAATCAATCTTCCATCAAAGGAAAAAGGACACAGTACCTCTCGCCATAGATTGACGTAAATCAATTAAGAATGTTTAAAAGGGTCCTCTGGCAAGTTAAAAGCTTTGCCCTGAGTTGGAAGCTTATTCATACCGAAATCCCAAACTCCCTCAGAACCAAGAAATCCTATCCATCACGAGCAACAGGCCCACGTAATAAACAGAAACTCCAAAGCCATCAAAGTAATCTCACGTAATAACATAAAAGACCGTAAATTTGATATAATTTTAATGTTATACCCAAAACATTTAATTGAATTCCGTAGAAACGTTGTTAAGAGGTTGTTGGAGTTAAGGGTAACAAAGAGCTGGGTGTATGTCAGTGTCTGCATAATCGTACGGAACTCGATATCGGAAAATCGATATTTCAGAAGACAGGGTTAATTCAAGCCTGACAAGGGTCAGTATTCCTAACATTATCGAATATTTGGTACAAGAATGGTGGCAAACAGAACACAGTTCTGGTGCAATTGGTGGGCACTAGGAATACAACACTGTCCAGCTGAATGGTCCTTACATGTGTGCAACCTTGGTTTGCTCCTTTGGAATTCTAGAGGACCCTAGTTTCGTACTCTGAGCAGATTACTATATAAACACATGTAGATGGAGACAAGAAACGTCTGATAAGAGGATTAGGCTGGATCATCTCACATTACCGACAGCTAATGATGCATTCTCTACCCTTTCCATAAGACATAATTTCCTTTAAGAATCCTGCATTCTTAATTATCCAATTCATCAAAACTTCCGTAAAAAAAACGTCTATCAACTATCAGCATTCAAAATGTGATAATTTAAATATTATTCTATTTATAATACATTAACATTTTTTACAAAAATCTAGCATACATTTCAGTGAAATCTTTACAAATATAATCAATCAACTAACATCCTATATTCATTTTTGCTAATTTAGAATATAAAACCAGATTTTACAAAGTCAACATGGAAGAAGACTACATATCTTACAAATTGATCAGAACGCTACTTTTTAAATTTTATTCAACGGAGCTTAAAAAATGTTTAGTATTAAGTAACCAACAAAATTAGCATCCATACGCTAGACAACTTAAAAATTGTACAAAAGTAAGCTCTAAATATTCCTCCACAAAAATTGATGAAATAATGTAAGAAATTAGTATGTATTATAAAATTTCTCTAAAATACCACAGAGATTTATCGATGCGAAAAAGGTCCCATAAAAGAAATCATGAAAAACTCTAACCATCTCCGAATAATTTTAAGCAATTCATAAAAAGAATCAATTTAAACATGTAAAAATAAGAATTTTAAATTATGTCAATAAGAATTCTAGTAAAAAATGAAGAAAATCATATCTTTCACTTTCCTGTAAAATTACATCCAGCTTTTTAGAACGCAAAAGGGTCCATCGCCATTAATCGTTAAAAGCTCTAATCATCTCAAAGTTAATTTAGGCACATAATCAAAAATTTAGATTTTAAATTGTAAAAACGACGGTTTTAAGTATTGAAGATAAAAATTGTTGTAAAGACATAAACAATTAAAATTACCAACATGTCTACAAAACTACGCCGAGCTTTTC
>WNHD01003999.1:0-13429 GCA_011057455.1 Ganaspis sp. Gsp50
TGAAAGTAACCGAAACACTGCTAATATAGCACCTGCAAACTTCTGCTGATTAAATTTAGCCGAATACCACGTTTACATATAATCATCAGTTGTTTATAATTAACCGTTTTACTCGGTTAAATTCAGCAACTAAGTTTGCAGGTGCTATATTAACCGAGTCGTTTTCTCAGTGTAGTAAACATACAATGAGTAGTATCCAAATCCTTGTACAGTGGAATACAAAAGATTAAAGAAAATAGTATAATAATTTATTAAGTAAATAATTATTACATGTGAAATAATGTATTACCTGCCAAATCTGTTAGCAATTGTCCCCCCACTAAAGCCTCCAAGCATACCACCAATTGCAAATATACTGACTGCCACTGAATATAAGTTACTGGCGGTGGTATCTGACATATCTTCTCCATACCTAGCTTTATGTACATCTTTCATGAAACTCTCAATATTCTGTAAAAAAAAATGTATTACTCGGTTTTGAAATAATAATTAATAATAAATAATTTTGAAATAATATAAAATAAATTATTCACGAATAATAAATAATCATTTGTGAATGATTAAATTACAAAATGAATTATAAATACCTTTTCGGGTGAATTGATGATGCCAGTGTTGTACCCAAACTGCAGCATCCCCAGCACTGCTGCCAGTATTGCATACGAAAGGAAAAACGTCAACCCCTAAAATACAAATATTAATCAATTCCATTTTTCAATACAACGTAAGGTCTCAAATGATAAAAATAATTCAACGCAAAATTAATATTTATTTTACAGATTGAAAAACGTACATTAACACGAATGCATTATTTATACGGAAAATTACAAAGCAACAATATTTCTCTATATGTGTTTATAAAGTGAAATTTATATTTAATTTTAGAAACAGTGAAACGTAAATATTGGACACAAAATTTTTAATTATTTCTCTATTAAATATATGAATGAATAAATGAAAATGGAATGAATGTAAATGAAAATTTTGATTAAATTGATCCAAGTACATGTAATTGTTTTTTCGTGGTATACATTCATTATTTATAATTGTGTGTTATGCTAACGAACATTTTTCCATTAAATTCCTAAATTGAACAGCAAATAAAAAGTATATTGAAAATAGAGCAGAGATAATTGAATTTTTAAAATATATTATAAAATATATTATATATTATATAAAATATATTGGAATATATTAATAAATATAAAAAATAAATATAAATTTTAATATTAATTATATTTAATATTATTAATATTAATAAATATTAAAAAAAAATATCAGTTTATTAACTTTTCATGATTATAATTATTATATCATTCTTAAAATTTACGTATAAAATTATAAATTCTGATCATAATTTCATACTAATCTTCAGATATTACTGAAGATCAGTTATGTAAATCAATAGAGAAATGAGAGACGGGATTAAGTGTAAAGACATTTATGTTCAGAGGGACTGTGGATTAGGCAGCATTTGAATGATTTACGGAACAAAAAAAGACACAAAACATGCAGAAATTTTATTAAATAAAAACTTTATTCATATAGCTATTCTAAACAAGTTTATGTATAAATTAACGATAATAAAATACATTTAGTGCTAATTAAAGTGTAGCTAAAACATAATTAAAATGTAACTAAAACATAACTAAAATGTAACTGAAACATAACTAAAATATAACAACACATTTTTCACATCAAATGTGACGCGTCGCGAAGAAAGGTACCTTAGCATCAAACGAAATTAGGTTATGTTTGGTAGTAGTTTTAACTTGATTAAAGCTTTATTTTTAATTATCTGCCGACAGAAACAGTTTCTTTCGATCTGAGGTACCTTTCTTCGCGACGCGTCACAAATATACAAACATAAATCCAAATTAGAATTAAATATGGCACTTATTCATAAAAATAACTTAAAGTATTTTATCTAACAATATTAAAATCGTGCAAAAAAGTTTCTTGTCCTTGTAACAAAATCACAGACTGTAACAGTGCTAATAATTAAAATTAATAACTAAAAGAAAATGTTTGTTCATTATTGACAATGAATAATACCTGTTCAAGAAGTCGGAGTTTTCGCCTGTGCGTATGCTCTTCTAAGCGTTCCACATATTCCCGCAATTCTTCTATTTCTTCCTTTACTTGCTGCACAGTATCTAATTCGTGCTATGAATGGCAATATATAAATGAACATTATAATTATTTCATTAAATTGCAAATTTTTCTTGTTCTTCTAATTAAAAAAAAAACAAAGACAAATTGTCGAATTGAGAACAAAAACAAAAAAAGTAAACTATTACCAAATATATTCAGGGAATTTTATTAAATCCAAGGGATTAGGTTTAACATAAAAGTTAGATTGAGTTGAAGGCGGAATATGATATTTACAAAAAATGGGGATTATACCTTAATCGCGACCATGTCTCTTTTGACTTCGCTGACCTCGCTCTGACAGGACTCTACACTCTTCGTAAGCTCCTGCAGTTGCGTGCGTATCTCACATAGTGCGACAGTCGTTTCCAGCTGGCGGTCACCCCGCTGCTGCAGTTCATCCAGCTTGGCACTCAAGTTCATACTCATAACGCTGACCTGTTTCTGCAGACTATATGCACACACATACACGTCCTTATTCATAAATACATTATATTAAAAATACGGAAACATCAACTCTAGATTAGACCAAGACCAGATATTTGTGTAACTAGTCTCTAAGGTTTCCAACTACCTCCACATGAAACTGCCGAGCCTTCAAATGTATTTAAACCTCTATTTACCTTTTAAAATACCAATCAAAGGCACTTTTCTTCAAAAAAGTCTATTAAAGCCATTATTTCTCTTCAAATGTATTAATAAGTGTAAAAGCATGAATTAAAACGTCATTTTTGTCATGGTCTATCGTCAACAGCTCGGCAGCGAGAAGACTTTACGTACATAAACAATGTCATATCGAAAACAACACAGACATAATACAAATGCCACTAAAAGCATGTCTAGGTTTGTGTAGTGATGTGGTTAGGTGATCTGCAGCTGTGCACATAAAATTCAAGTTTGCTAGTGTTGAAAGAGAAATAGAGCAGAAATCTAATGAACGGTGAATTTCCCAAGATTGATGTTTCTTTTTGTGCAATAAAGAAAGGAATCTGTACAGCGAACCTCGAGATTCTGAGAGGTTCGCGATGCAAAGAAAATCTCCTACTGACACGATGCATGAAGTGTGCAAAATTATTGAAGCTTGCCTTTTCTTAACGAATCCCTAAGAAATCAAGTTGATTTTTATCGACAAGGATTTATTTTCTTGTTTATACTTTTTCCTCACGAGCAAACTTCTTCCATCCTTCTATATTCAATCAATGACCAAATTAGGTTTCAAATTCTGCATTAGTAATTTTATTATGAATCCTTGCTTTTCGAGAATATTCGCATTATCTTTTATATAATCTCTTATTTATTTGTCTATTATTTTAATTATAATCTCTTATTTATTTGTCTATTATTTTAATTATAATGCATTTTGCACGGAAAGAATCTGGATAAAATTTGGATAGGATGCATAGAAATAATGTACTCGCTAAATCTTAGGCAGCAGAGTCTTGCTGATCCTCAGCAATAACACCGGCACAAAAGAAACAGTCTCTAGTACGAAAGACTCAATTCTTATTTATATTTTGGATCGCTGAATTCGAATCTGAGGTCAGAATTCAAAAATTAGTTTGCGTTTTCCGTCTAACCTCAAAAAAAAAAGTTAAGTTATAAAAATGTAAAACAATCCTCAACTTACACAAATGTAAACTTTGTAGTAGTGTCTTCAATTTAAGCCTAGAATATTTAAAAAATATTCAGTAGTTCTCAAGATAAAACATTAACCACTTTTCCTTAAGGTTGTGTCCAAGAACTCGAATGATAATTTAGGAATCTACCTTCAATTTTATGTTTTTCTGAGGTTTCTTTTTAACAATAATAATAAATCAGACATTCATGACATGGTTGAAGGTTTCCTAAAGCGATTCCCAAAATGTCAAAGCATTATCTTCTCTACTTTAACTGTAAGTAGTGAAAAACTAATATGTCGGTTAATTTGTTTATCGCTTTATTAGTTTTTCACTACTTACAGTTAAAGTAGAGAAGATAATGCTTTGAAATTTTGGGAATCGCCTTAGGAAACCTTCAACCATGTCATGAATGTCTGATTTATTATTATTATTAAAAAGAAACTTCAGAAAAACATTCATAAAAATAAATTTAACTTAATTTTTTAAAATTCTGATCTCGGGTTCGAATTAAACGATCTGAAATACATAAGAATTGAGTAGTGAAGTTTTTTGCTACCGGAATGTTTTTTTCGTGTGTAGGTGTAATTGAACCACTAATTCAAATCAGTGAATGTACGCGGATGTTTTAGTAACATTTACAACAAAAAACAAAACTTTTTTTAAACTGAATAGCAGTTGTTTGTTTTAATTCTATTTTATGAAAAAGAAATGTTTTTTCATTAAGATTATAACGATCCTTAAAGTAGTGGTACTGATGGTACCACAAACTACTTTAAGGATCGTTATAATCTTAATGAAATTTCAAAAGCGTTTTCTTAAGCTTTTCGTTTTGGTTATTTAAAGCTTTAATTTTGTCATAAATAATAAAAAATAAAAAAGCTTCATGGTATCTTGCTCTTATTTTGACATGGTCTTTCAAAAAGTATTATAATAAAAGACTCGAGCTTTTACTTTGAAGTTTGACATCACATTGAATTTGAATAGATGCATGAGAGAAAAATTGTTTCGGTATCTTTTTACTCTTTATGATTTATTTTCTTAGCGCATTTTGAGCTTCTTACTTTGAACAGCTTGTTATAAATAGATTGTTGCTGAAAGCATTTTAATAATAATTTAATCTGGAAAGTTTTCTTAAAAGGGATCTTTTATATACAGTTTGACGGTTAAAAATATTTTCTTTAACTTTTTATTTTAATTCATTAAAATCTGGTGGTTGGCGTATGTACTTTTTATTTAAAGAAACTGTGACATTAGTAATCTTATTTACTGTTCTCTTAAACAACTTTTAAGCTAGTTTAAAGAAGTTTCTTTTTGATCATATCTCCAATTACAATATACGTTTTATTATTCGTTAAAGATAAATCCTTTTTTTAATAGATTTTATCATTTTAACTTATTTTGTTACAAATTTTATTATCGTACTTAAATAATGTGATAAATGTTATCGTACTCTTTTTGATAGATTTTATTGTTATTATTTTTTAATATTATTTCTATCAAACTTATTTAAAAAATTCGAATTTTTCTAAATCTAATTTTAAATGATTTCTCCCTACCTCCTGGTATTTAAAAAAATTGTTTTAAAAGCAAAACTTGTCACTGGATTAAAAGATTCCTTTTAGCAGAAAGGGTAAACAATACATTCAAGGGGAATTGGATCATGTCTTGGATTTTCAATGAGAACTTTTGTTAATTTTTGTACAAAATATAGAATTATTAATAAGTGTTTAGTGGTCTGCAATATTGTTTGAATCAATTTTTCATTTTTCTGCTAGAGTAAATACTTGGCCCTATAAAAATAAAATTTTTAGTGCCATTTTTTTTAATTAAAATTTTGTATTTTTTATTGCGAAAAAGCAGGATTTTCCTTTATTATTTTTTGTTTTGTGCTTTATTTGCTGTTGCACGGTTTAATTTACTTGGCCTCAAATAAAAAGGCAAATGGTATGAATTTTTAGAAATTGTTACTAATTAATTGTAATTGAATATAACTCGAATTGAATATAACTCGAATTGAATATAACTCTAATTGAATATAATTCAAATTAAAGGCAAAGACCTAATTTAATTCCCAGTCACCTGAAACAAAATTTTCACTAGAACAGAAGAATTTTTGTTATTAAAATTATTCTATTCTTGAAAGAATTGTCACTATTCCAGGTAAAGCATTTTGCGTCTTTAAAACCTTTAAAAGAAACGTATTTTAACATTTTTTAATATCGAAATTAATTTTGTAAAATGCAGAAATTAAAATTTGTTCACATTCATGTGAATAGAAGGTTGCAAGAATAAACTATGTTGCTCGTTAAGAAGAAAAATGCAATTGCTTTTATAAAAATGACTATTTGGGAAATGGTTGACCGATGTGCACAGCAGAGCAATAATATAAGAGTGATCCATTAAGGATGAAAGGGGCAGAAGATTGTTGAATGCATTGCGTGTTAAGTGATAAGGGTGATCAGCAGAAATGAAATGAAATGATCGAAAGGATTGCGGCAGTGAAAAATAGAAAATAAAAAACGAAAATGTAAAGGAAAATTATTTCGAGAGCATGAACAGAGGCAAAATAAGTGAAAAATAGAACGTATGAGAGAAAGAAAGAATTAGGAATTAAAAAAACAAAAAGAGAAAAAGAGCAATGATGATGTCGGTATGTACCTGGGAGGTAGGGAGACCATGGCTGTGTTCCAAAACTACAGTAGCTTCTACTCCTCCCCACTTACTCCTCTTCAGATTCAGAATTTCGCCTTTTTCTGAGAATAATTCTCTTTGTCACAACATATGCATGTATGTTAGATTCCACCAAATCCAATCAATGAATCTGAATGTTTGTACTGCTTGTTGTCCAACCAATGTAGCAGAAGGTTTGGCGTGACACCCGCCCTGCTTCTATCTCTCACTCTGTAAACTTTACCTAGTTTGGAAACACAGTCTTGGTTCAATTAGATGTTAAATGAATTATTCGCTCGCATTAGTACCGTGACGTCCAATCACTAAAGGTCACATAAGTACATCGCCTTGCGACGCACCGCCAGCTTACTCACCCTGCTTAGCTGCCCGCGTCCACAAGCGAGCTTGCAATTTGAATGGCTCATCACTTTTATGCGGAACGAACCGTTGGCAAAATAATTCACATAAATTAGCATGACTTGATGAAATGTTTTCTTAATTGGGCATACACACAAATAAGTAACTGTTTTCGTTTCACTCTAATCCCAAAATATTGCAAAAATATTATATTTATTCAGCGTATTTCAATTCTCTAAATTTGAATTATTTTTACTAAATCAGCTGAGAATTCCTGCTTGTGAAAATGTGCGTGACCTACATACGAAATTGGAACAGTGAAAACGTACAGGAACAGTGAAAATGTACAGGAACAGAGTCATGTGTAAAAGATCTTCACTTACAGGAACATGTACAAGTTCATAAATACGAAAAACTTTTAAGAAACCTTCGTGGGAACACGTGTGTTCATGAACAAATTTTTGCATGGAATCATGCGCACGGGAAATTTGCACATATTTGTGGATGGTACAAAAATATGCGCCAAACTTTCGTGTACATGGACATGTATGAGATCATGTACAAGTACTTGTATAGGAGGAACTTTCGCTCATGTCGTTGCAAGTGTTTCTGTACGTGTTTCTGTACGTGTTTCTGCACATGTTTATGCACACAGAAGTTTGGCGCATATTTTTGTACCGTCCACGAATATGTACAAATTTTCTGTGCGCATGATCCCGTACTATGCAAAAATTTGTTCATGAACACACGTTTTCCCGTACACAAAAGTTTCTCAAATGTTTTCCGAGTTCATGAACTTGTACAAGTTCCTGTAAGTAAAAATCTTTTAATCTGCATTTGACATAGTATTTAGATGACTGAAATTGCTTACAACCTAATGTAAAAATTACCTTTTTCATGTAAAAATTGATATTCGAATGTTTTTGTTGGTTTTCAAAACAAATATTTTTAGGGGTAACTTTTACACACTCATCCAAACGCTCATTTAAGAACAGCATAATCTACTCTAATATTCATCTATGCATCCTAGATTCTTCAGTGGGCAATTTCTCAATAGTTAATTACAGTAGTTAATTATCTGAGAAATTTAGGACAGATGGAATTCAGGGCAGTTGATATTTATGTTAAATGAGCATTCAGATGATTGAAAATTATATTAGATGAGATTTTGATGATGGGTATGCAAATCAAATGCAATTAATATATAACTAATAGTAATTGATATATACATCATATTAAATTACGTTTTGCTCATATAATTATTACGGGGCCTAATTATTATAACAAAGGAAATTATTTGAAATCTCTTACGCTCCAAAACAAATCAGTAAAGAAATAAATCAGAAAATTCAAAAATTAACAAAATTATTAACCAAAGATTAAAACTAACTAACAAGGGGATTATAATTGAAAAAATAAATAAGTTATAGTTTTTGAAAGCGACTAACAATATATCTGATTTATGCAACCGCGTATAACAATTGTATTATAGGAAGTTTCTTTGTATAAAGTTTCATGATATCTTCCAAAGAGTATTTCCAACACAGAAATTCCATTAACTTATCGTCATTCAATACTCTTTCCGAAATATATAAGGTATTAGACATCCCAGAATAAACAATGTGAAGAGAATGAAAAACTTTGAATAAATTCGCGATCAACAGTGTACTTATTTGTGCGATGTATTTGTAATGGTCGTGAAGTGAAGGAGTGAGCAATAAGTGGTAAGCCTGCGAGCGCCGCAGCCATAGAAATTATGTAATAAAATACAATAATCTGTGTATGATAATATCGTTATGATCGAATGTGTCGATATGTACAAACACAGTTCTAGAGTGTGTGATTATGTTTAAATGATGGATGCCGTGGCATAAAGCCTTGCATTGCATTCTCTGGTTACATACTATAAAGATCATATGAGAAGCAGAACAGCGTTTGTTTTCTCTTTGATGAAATGTCAAGCGTCATTTAATCCCCAAATAGACTGAGTGCATTAAGATGATTCAGTAAGAAAAAAACTCATAAATTTTTTGCACTGTTTTTAATTAATTAAAGTATATGTACGTATGTCACTCTTACAACAAAGATTACAAAGATAAAAGAATTGCTCGCTTTTACATACGCTCTCGTATGTACTCAAGACTCTCAAGAAAAAATATCGTTCATTTAAATTAAATTCTTTATTTGAAACAAGATTTTTAAAGAAACAATCAAAAATCTAACTCTATTTACTATCTAAACAATCATAAAGTCATAAAAGTGAATAAATTCTCTATAATATGTGTGAAATGAAATATTCAGATGTTAGATTATAGAGTAGACTGAATTTAAAAATTAAACTGTAATAAATTTTAAAAGTAAACTATTATTAAGAAATTTTTTATAAAGAATTTAGTGCATATATTTAAGTTTATTGAAATTTTATTATTCAAGAAACTTATTTAATTTGTGCTGTTGTAGTTTAATGACGTAACCAGATTCACAAATTTCATTGTTTTGAATAGAAACATGGAAATTACAAGACTGTTTGCCTTAAGGCTTTTTAACTTTATGGATATTGTTTTAGAAAGCGAACTTCCTTTGCTCCACCATGTACTTTCCGATCTGTATATTTGATTTAGAGACACATTGTTACTGTCAATTATTAATTACTTTCAGTTTCCAATTATTTTCAAAAATATCGTAAAACTTTTTGCCAAATTGATGTTTTCCATTACATTCTTGAAATTACTTGAATTACCATTACTTGAAAAACTATCTCTAATTAGGTATTTGATTGTCTTTCAATTACAAATTTTCAAATTGAATTTTATGTTATTTGTTTAGTTGTGTTTTAACAAAGTGTAATCAAGTTTATTATTGTGCGTGATGATCGTGACGACTAGATTGCTCTCAAGTTTTTACATAAAAATATTGCAATAAAAGTTTAACGTCAAGAAAAAATTATTTTGTTGAGTCAGCTGAAATGTTTCTGTCATAAAAAGTCTTTTCATTTCAGGTTTCTCGTGATAACTGGCTCAGCCAAAAAGATTTTATCTTTTAATAAAACTTAATAAATCTTTATTTTATCTTAACCTGAATCAATTTATTATTTCAATCTTTGGCAGCGAAACCTTTTTACTGCATTTGTAAATTGCAAATGTAATAGCAATTTTTGTATTTTATTTAGCCGTGATGTCTTTATACTTTTGAAATATCTAATCGTCGAATCATCAATTGAAAGAGACAGTCTTTATCTAAATTAAAAAATAAATACATTTAGAAAAAAATTAGATCAAGTACATATTTTCACATCACTTTGTTTTAAACAGAAGAAATTTGAAAGGTCAATTGCGTTTAAGAGCGTTTTTTAGAAACTTCCTATGATCCAGGGTACAGCATCTAGCTTATAATACGGTAGCATTGAATAAGCGCCTTATGATACGATTTTTGAGTATGTTAGCGCCTGCGCAGAATTTTCATTGGGATTCCCAACTCTTGACAATGAAAACGAACTTCTGCGCAGGCGCTAAAATACTTCAGAATCGTATCATAAGGCGCTTATTCAAAGCTACCGTATTATAAGTTAGGTGGTGTACCCCGGCTCTATTTTTCAGTCTCTCAAAGTCTTTTACAATATTACTTACAATTAGAAAGTAATTTATTCCATAATTACTTATTTATTATTTTAGGTCTATAGTTTCGGTCATTATTTATTTAAAGATTTATATTGAACGTTCATTTAGGTTATTGAATTTATTTTAATTTTAATAGCATTTTGATTAATGAATGTTCATTCATTATAAACATTATAATTATATTATTTTCATTCATTATAAACATTGCAAAGCTACTAAACTCAAACTAAATGATATAAACTATTAAATCTAGTTCTTGCATCCGCTCTTTCAATTGTTCTGGAATTGTTTAGCTTAAAGAACGGTAAATAAAGTTGAAGAAAGTACATAGAAGTATTCTTTTTATATTTATTGAAAGTATTTGTCAGACATACCTTACAAGCAACTCTCTAAGAGTGGCTTCGTCGTCCTCTTGTACTTCTTCCTGCGTCTCATTACTGAAAGGGCTGCGGGCAAAATGATGGCGCGTTGGCCTAGCGCTAAAGCGGGGAATCCGTCCCCCGTGATGATACGTGGTAGTCGTGGTGGTGGTTGTTGTTTGAAGGTATCGAGAAGAAACTTTCCGCCCTCTCGTCAGCTTGAGGGTAGCCGCACCCGCATCAAAAGCGGCATGAGGCCCAGACTCCCCATAACTACCGCGAACTCCATATTTCTCCTCCACCCTGGATACGTTATCAGTAGCGCAGTTTTTCCTTCGTGCCCTCCCGTCCTCCTTCCTCTTGCTCCGACGAACACGATCACTCTTTGGAATTGGTGGACCCTCCTCAGAGTCCTGAGGACCCGAAAAGCTCGAAATGTCTTCGTACAGACACTCTGAATCTACGTCCGATGAGGCCACCCCTGACGCTACACTCCACAGCTGGTTTATTGGTTTGAAGCCGCGTGAATCGGCCATCGTTCGTGCTGATCGAAAAAAGATCAACAGAACGTGTCCTTATCACAATAATTCAATTTTAAATAAAACATCGTTTTTGTTTTTGATTAGAAACGTCAATGAACTGAATATATTCTATGCTATTAGTTTAGTTACAATGTTGACTAGATATTAATAACCATTTGGAAGTTTTCAGAAACATTTAAACCTGCCAATCTTTATAATTTACATTTCCAAACATTGATTTTTGTTTTTCTGCATTTACCCACCAAAGATATCAAAAACGAGAAAAATTTAGATTTCTATAAAATAAAGAGAAACGTTGTCATTTGTCACGTTCAGATATCAAAGAATCGTATCATAAGGCGCTTATTCAAAGCTACTGTATTATAAGCTAGTGTACCCTGGCTCTTAGTCTTATGAGCCACAAGGTACCACACAGGTCCCGAATGATCAGAAAGTTACTCTGGAAAATTATACGACAAAAAGAACAACGATTAGAATATTTAAGGTACCTTGAGCCCCAGCCTATTAATGCGTGATAAATGCAGATTTCAGAAATATCTAAGTTATCAGCAAAGCGATTGTGTAATATTTAGAGAATTATTTGAGGCTCTAGTATTTTTTATACCTGAAGGATTATGATATAGGTGTGGAAATTTCTGGATATTCAAGTTAATGGATGTTTTAAAGTACAACATGTTTTATCCTTTTTTTAATTTTAAACTTTTGTTACATGGGCGTATCTACGTTGGGGCAGGGAGGGGCAGCTGCCCCCCTAGAAATCGGAAATTTAATATAAATTTTACCCCCACCGCTATTCTTGCTGTAACAAATTTAATCTAGATTGTCTCTCCTTAGATCAAATCCTGGGTACGCCCTTGTTTTGTTATTTAATAGTGTTTAATAGTTTTGTTTTATATAGTTTCTTATACGGTTAGAAATGTATTGAAGGGTAATTAATTTTCATAGAAATGTTTAAGTGATCTCTTAATTAATTTGTAACAAAAATTAGTGTTCATAAAAACTGATTTTAAAGATTTACAGCTGCAAATGTTTCTAAAAGAATTTAAAAATTCCTTGAAATTTTTCAAGGATTTCCAAAAGAATCCTTGAAATTATTTGAAAAGTCGATTTTCAATAATTAATGGTTTTGAATTAAAGAATTTTAAATTAATTGATTTGCCTTTAAAGACATGAAGGAAAATGTCATCATATAACGGTAAATGGTAATGTACGGAGAAGTGTTAAAGTGTATAGCGTTAACGTTTATCGTTACATTGATTTAGAGAGTCTTTCCCTTCATGTACTTAACCTAAAAACTAAGAAGCTAATAGCAAGAAATTTGTTCGTAGTTCCATATTTTTAAGTAAATTAGTAAAAAAGACACTTGGTTTATTTTGCTCCTATAATTACTTCAGCTCACTGCCAGTGGTTTGCCAATTTCTAATCACACTTTATAAACGATCAATCTTTGTTTTGTGCTAAATGCCGTGACTCTTCAAGTGCATCGCTAACTTTTGAGTCTTAACGAAGTAAAATATTTCATGCTTTTCATGCATTATTTATAACATGTGGATATATTGAAAATAAAATACGCATATTTTGTGAATTTTATTTTAGAGTGTTAAATAAATTCTAAGTACATGCAACAAAGTCACGCTGACAAATGTATTGACTTACTGACAAATTGCAATGCATCTAATGGTAAAAAAAATGATTAGATTTTCGGATGAAGTATTACTTCTGAACGTATGGGAGTTTTCACACTGTGGTAGAAAATTTAGCATTTAATGATACTTAAAAGTAACCTAATAGCGATAATTGCATATTTTCATTGCATCGTTAGATAATGCAAGCTGTTATCATGTTACTTGAATTCCGTATGTAAATAAAGCATGCTATTTCATTTTACATTTATCTTTTAATCCGACTAGTCACCTTGGTAATTAGACAATCCGTGACATCCTTTTTTTCAAATAGTAATATTAAACAACATTAAAGCCAGAAATTGTAAAAATATAACATATATGTTATATATATATATATTTGTAATCAGTGACCCCGAAAACCCCTGGATACCAAGTTTCATGAAAATCGAACAATTTAAAAAAAATAGTCCGCCATATTGGATCCGCCAT
>WNHD01004000.1:0-11811 GCA_011057455.1 Ganaspis sp. Gsp50
TCATTCTTTGGGATTTTCAGATACATTTCGTAAAATTAATTCGCATGTATCGTAAAGTTGAATTCAGAGACCTCTATTAGTGAAATTCTGTTACATAAGCATCTTAATTGTATCGGAAATTTACGAACATTTCTAACAGTGTACTCGACTGTTATAGCTACGTAACGAAAGTTCGAATCCTGGTCATGAGATTGTTTTTAATGTTTTAAAATTATGACTGGATATCTCTGTGATGTCCTACGGATGTCCTACGGATGTCCTACGGATATCCTACAGATATTCTAGGTGATTTAATAGATATTTAAATAATTCTATCTTGCGTAAATGTCGATATCCGTCGGACATCATATGGATGTCCTTTTGCTATGAGTAGAACATCGTCTTCTTTTTAAGATATTGACGGATTTATCTCTAAAACTAACACTCGGATTGACTTAAGCTTTTAGAAAGGAATTTTTGACAAGTTAAAGAGTAAATTTATGCACAAAAAATAGATATATTTTTTCATGAGAAGCCCCCTTAAGTTGTTATTTCACTTCTATAGAATAATTCTAGGTACTAGCTAGTGCCAGAGTAGATTTTCCATATGGGTTATTTTATATTATTTTTGCAAAAAATGTATCGAAAGATAAAAAATTAATAGTAAAAATAGTCCACAGGAGAAAATCTATTATTCTAGGTGCATTGACTATATAGGAATATGCTTGTAAAAATTTCTTCTATACTCTATATTACACTTACGGATTATTGTAATAATGTAAATTTAAGCCTCATCTAGGTTACTATTTGCTATTTGTATAATCTTCTATTGGCTCTTAACATGTCATTTCTCGCTTATTTTTTTATTACACTTCACTCGTTAAAAGTGTAATTAGAGTTCCTTTATAACAGGTAAATAATATGTAACATTAATATTTTCAGAACTTTCGTGAGAAGTCAAACATGCTCGTTCTCGTTGACTGACGACATTTAAGAAAAAAATGTACGAAATTATTAAAACTTATTTACTTCAGAAAAAACCAGATTAAGAAAAGTTATGTCATAAATTTATAAAATTTAAAAATTTACACAACATACATGCATACACTCATACATACATACATACATACATACATACATACATACTTGCATAAATACATACATACATACATACATACATACACACACACATACATGCATACATACATACATATGCACTCTTACATATACATAAAACATTAAAAACTATGTTTAAATTAAAATTTATTAATAAAGAATGTATAAAAAAATAATTTATAAAGCTTTATTTCTTGTGTAACATTTATTAGGGATCATCCACATATTACGTCACGCAAAAATTGTCATTTTTTGACCCTCCCCTTGCCCCATGTCATACTATTTACATGGTAAAATTTCAATTTAACACAGGTTTTCACAAATTTCTAGACCCGCCCCCCTCTCCCCTAGAGCGAGACGTAATATGTGGATGACCCCTTACACGGAAAGAATTTTTGAGTAAAACTGCATTATTGTAAAATTTTACATTATAATAATAATAATAATTTACAATAATTTAAGAACTTGATTCGAACAAAATTGACATCTTATATTTATTTCAAGATTAAGTATGGTAAATTAAACCTTTGTGTATGGATCATATAATAACTGACGTCACTTTCAATCACACGTCCTTAAAAAATAAATTGACGCTAAAATTTATTATGATGTTTATTATTTTTTCAAGACTCTTAAACATTAATGTTTGCTTGTACGTTATAAAAAAATATTTGAATGTTTATTAATCATACACAAGCAACTCTCTAAGTTGGAATCATTAGAAATCTACTAATTTCACAGCTAAAACTGAGCTACAAATTCAATTAGTCAACTGATTATCAGTTAAATTCTACTGTAAATTAGTGAAAAATTTACTAATTTACAGTAGAATTTTACTCTTTTTCAGTAGATTTTTATTAAATAAATTAGTAGCTCAGTTTTAGCTGTGAAATTAGTAGATTTCTACTGATTCTAACTTAGAGAGAAGATTGTGTCTATGTGTCTGTGTTAAACAATTCATTTCATGTGAGTTATTCTCCTAGTAGCGCATAACTTTATGTATCTGATTTTACACACTTTGATGTGAGTTACTTTAATGAATACAGCAGAAAAAAGTAATGTTATATGTTTACAAACAAAAAATAATAGCAACTTTTATTTTTATAATTAAAATTTTGCATTTAAAACATTTGGAAGGGTCAAACACGTCATGGACTGGCATATCCCCAGCATGCTTTAAACCCATTAATGCCGGAAACGTAAAAGTTTGTTTTGGACTTTTAAGTTATGTAATTCTAAACAAACTACATTTTTTTCCACAGGAGATAAATTTTCTATAGGTTTGGAGTGTGCTCTTTTCGAATTTCGTCTCAAAAGACAATTCTTTTTTAAGCAAAATTAAATATTGCAGTATTTTTGACAAAAAACAATAAATAAAAATTATTTTGTTCAAGTTTGATATATTTTTTTAATCAGAAAAAGTTTAAGCACATAATTATGCTTTCAACCAAAAGTGCATAAAAACTGACCACATTGGTAACATTTAGGAGAGGATGCGGAATTTCAAAATAGCGGACTCAATATGGCGTCAAATCCATTGTAAAAATATGAAGATCAAGCAGATGATTTACCACTCGTCCAAATTTCAATAAATTCGCCCAAATATTTATTCTAACGGATTTTTAGAGTCGCTGATTATGAATCTGAAGTTAGGTCTTAAAAATTCAAAATGTCGGATCCAATATGATGGATGTCAAGTTTTAATTTTTGTATTTCAAATTTTTTATTTAGGGGTAGAATTAAAATTATACAACGTTTCAAAAAGCGGTAATGCTTCAAAAATACACGAAAATTAAATCTTCTAACAATTTAGACAAAACTTTTCTTTATATATAAAAAATTAAGTAACATACGATATTACTTGCACAATATAACATTGATATTATTTGAAAGTAATGAAACAATATTTTAAATAAAAGAACAAAAAATATTTTACAGACTACTCTATAGTAAGTACTAGTAAAGTTCTAGTAATACTAGACAGGCACTACATAAGCGTGCGTGATGAACTTGTTAAGGTTCAAACAATATTTCAGCCGTGTAGACATCACTCTTAAAAAACTGTAATCATGCTAGCTTCAGTACTGGATTCGTCTTGGAGAACTATTTACAGAAAAATTTCCTGGAACTTTTAAGCAACCAGAAATTTTAACTAGATTTGGCTAGAAGTCCATCACGAATATCTATCTAGCGTCTGTCAAATGTAACTAGAAATTTACTAGATTCACTATTCCTACACAGTAAAAACAAAGTCTTAAATTTAATAACTGCTGATTTTAATTTTTGGCTTACTTTCTGTAAGTAACTTAATTTAAGCAAGAAAATTAGCTTAAACTGAAAGTTAGTGTCTTCTTAACTGACAATAAAGTAATTATTCAACTGAATTTCTGAACAATGATCTGAATATAATATTTATCGTTATATTCTGAAGTTAAGAAACTAACTTTTGGAAACAAGTCTCTTCTAAAGCTGATTTTCATCCCACTGTCACTGAATAGGCGACACATGCACAGAAGCGCAAAATGGCAGCAGTGCTGTCTTGGTCGGCGTCGGTCCTCGTGGCGTGAATTTCTTTTAATCGTTTTGTAAAGTAAATTTATAGTTTTTTTCGATCGCATAGTGACTATTGTTTATGAAAAATTGTTTATTCTTTGTAGCAAAAGTTTTTTATGTGCAAGACAGTGCAATTTATGAAAATTAGGAATAATTCATTAGCGTGTTTAATCTTTATGTCAACAGAAAGTGTAAAAAAATGAAGTGGTTTTTATTGAGCGACCCTTCGGTCTCTGGCCTTCTTCAAATTTCGGTAAACCATTGCCGTGCGTGTGTTGATTTTCGAAGATAGACTGTGTACCGTCGTATTTAGTGTGTTTCTTTTCAACGATTATAGACGTGACAGGTTTATAATTCGGGAAACATAAACTAAGAACAGTGTTTGCGAAGTCACAACCGTTCTGATCTCCGAGTTGCAAAAAGCTACATTGTGTAAAACAACGAGAAAGTGGACATTGTCTCCTAGAAACCATCTGCTTTCTCACTTCTTCTAAATTTCGACCTTTTCTTCACAAGGAAAGGTAGTTTGTAAGTAAAATCAACAATTTTATACTTTAAACTCACAACAAACACACATTTACACTTTTGGAACTTTCTAAATTGTACTGCTCTCATTTTAGTCAATTGTAAACGATTTAAAGAAGTAGTTTATTAAATATAAACCAAATTTTAATCAAACCTCTTTTAATTTATTCATACCTTCATATTATAGCATTTTATGTTCATATTTAGAATCATTTTAGTCAATTCAAGTCATTTTAAACATATTTGAACATTATATTATCATAAAGACTTTTATCAAAGACGCCCCCCGTAGGAGCGATAGAAACCAACGATCTCACACAAATAAAAAAATGGTCAAGCCTTACCAACTTGACTTAATCGGCCTACCTTACCTCCACTTATTGATTTAAAGATATTTAACTATTTTAAAATTAATATTTAACCACGCCTACCGCTCGGGATGTAACACACTCGATAATTAAAACTTTCGATAAATAAAACTCTCAATAAATTGAACTTTTTTTGAATCCCTTTAAGCTTCAATTTAGCAAGAGTCGACTGTAGTTACTAGATACTTAAAATGTCACATAAATTGACAGGGCCAGGACATTTTAACTAGACAGCGCCAGCAAAGACTCATGGAAAACTAGAGTGGACCAGTAAAGCGCCATTAGTAATTTCTACACGGAATTTAGTAAACTGCCAAAAATAATAAATAGGTGCGATAAAATAATGCAGTTATTGTAAATCAAAAAATGTATATATTTATAATGAAAAAAACTGTATTTAAAAGTTGTATTTTTATTATTTAAATTAAAAAAAAAATAGATTTTGTTTGATATGAAATGGAACTGTAAAATTATATTTCTCTACATAACCAGCATTTTAGTATTATATAAATCGTATAAAAGTTTATTAATTCCTAATGTTTTTTAACAAGCATTTATTTTTACTTAAAAAAATTGTCTGGCTATCTATTAAAGAAACCAGCATCTGAGGTGCATCTAGGTAAAAATTCTAGGGCAAAAGTAGTACCAAGCTAGTTCCATGTTTCTAGTTAGACATGGCAAATTCAGGACTGGCGCTAGCACTATTCTAGTTGACCATGACCAATTTCTACAATTTTAATGAAGTTAATAAAAAACAAATAAAAAGACATTAATGTTAGTAACTATATATTTTACTCAATTTAAAACAATAATCAAATTTCAATTTAAATTATCGGAGAAAATTGTGCATTATTTATTTAATGAATTTAATTCATGTAGAACGTTTTTCAAAATTTCATTTCTTTCTTCTTCAATCTTAATTGTCTGTTTCATTAATTTTAATTTTTCATTTGTCATCTTCATCATAAATTTCTCGTAATAGGACAGGTTCAAAGAATTGAGATTGGATTTTTTTCTTATTAAAGCTAAATTAAAGAAATAAATTATTCTATAAATTATAAATTAATATAGGTTACAGTGAAAGTTAAAAGAGATCCATGAATCGAAAAAATCAATTTTTGCTTTCTTTAACAATCTTATAGTACAATCTAATCTCTTTTTAATGCATCAACCTAGTTTCTTACAACTGCATTGGTTTTTTTACAAATTTACTTTAAAAATTTACTTATTGACAAAAAGCGTACAACTTTAAAATTGTTTTTCTCGAAAATTTATTTTTAGACAGTAGGTCGCTTTTACCCAGGTGGAAATTTGAAAACTAGGCCCTATATTGTTTTGAAACACCTGGCCAGCTTGCCGCCTAGTTTGACGCAAAATTCGAGTTTGGCCCAAGGTTGGCCCTACTTTGCATCTTGGCTTAAACTTGGCGCCAAACTAGGCGGCAACCTGGCTGGGTGTTTCATTTAGAGATTGGAAAATCTAGCTTGGCTCAAGATGGAGCCAGGATGCAATTCTTTGCCCTAGTTAGAGCCAAGTTAGAATCTCAAGTAAGCCAAGTAAGATTAGTTAAATGACTATTCTAACATGAAGCTATACATTACTGATAACAAAGATAAACTTTATATCACAAAGAAATCTATTGATTCGTTCACTTGATTCCACAATATTTTTTTCCAGTGTAAGATAATTTGTTTACTTTTTAATTTATTTTCCTTATTTTTTAAAGTGCTAGTAGTTCCAGCCTCATCAGATTCTGAATCGATTGAAATGTGGTCGTCCAGAAGATCATCTGTAATTGTTAATTATAAAAAGACGATTAATAATAAATATAGCAAAATAAATTATAACCCTCATCACACACGTGAAACGTGTTCTGGGACCAGTTAAAAAAAATTCCAAGAAATTTTTTCAAAATTTTTTGCAGAAATTCTGTTGAAAATTGTTCAAAAATATAAAAAAAATTTATATTTAATCAACTGATAAATAACAAAACGAGAGGCGGTCATTCCGACGTGATATTAATATTAAAAACAATATGACCAAATTTGACACACTTTTTTAATCAAAAAAATACCCGCCCCAACGTTTTTCTGTTTTTTCATTTTTTTCAAGATATAGCTACAAAATAGCGAAAATTTTAATAGAAAAACTGTTGTTTTGCACTGTTTAGTCGTTAAGAATTCTAAAATGAAAAAGAAAAAGCGTTAGAAGCAGGCAAAATTATCCTTCTAACAAAATATACTTCATATTTTGATTTTAAACAAAACGTCGAGTAGTTGTAATGTTCACCGCAAATCCCTTTTTTCGTACAGCGCCGTCAACAATGCTTCTTCAGTTACATACACATTTACATTTTTTAACAAGGACTTTTTGAAATGCTCTTTAATGAATGACTAATAATGTCCAAAAAGAATATTTTGAAAAACATTTACCGTTGCTTTAAACAAAATTTACTAAAATGCTTTTTTTTCTGCTTTTCGGACTATAATCCTCCTCTTACCCTTAAACCGTTAAGTTATCGTTTACACAAAAAATCATGTGCACACAAAAACAAACATCCAGAAATTTTATCAGGGACTTATATGACATTTATATGACTCGCTTTACCTTCTGGGATGTTTGCAGGTCCTGATGGTCCTGCTTCTGCATTTAATATTTGCATTTTTCTTCTCTGTAAAATAATTAATAACTTTTATACATTTTAAAAATAAGGAATTAATGATTGTTGATATTTTTTGTGTTTCGTACAGTGTTCACGAAACCCTACTAATTTCGCTTTGTGTGTCCTGATCTTAAAATGCTCTAGCTCAAAAATTAATTGACATTGAGTGAAAAAACTTTATGTACATGACGAGTAGAATAAAAAAAAGGTATTAAAAAACCAGATTAAATTTGATTATCATACCGGTTTTAACAAAAAACTACCAAAAATACTCTTTCCTTCTTAGCAACTAAAATATTAGACTTAGAAAGCTAAAATTTGGTAGACAAAAATTGTTTAAAAAAATATAGAGAACAAAGTAGAAACTGTCAAACTCTGGCTGCCGACGGTCGACTAGTGTCTTCATTTTAAAAGTTGGCTGGACTGTTGCCATAGTTATCCTGACTAAAATCTAACCTCCCAGTTGGAAATTTGAAAACTAGGCCCTATATTATTTTGAAACACCTGGCCAGCTTGCCGCCTAGTTTGACGCCAAGATTCGAATTTGGCCCAAGGTTGTCCCTAGTTTGCATCTTGGCTCAAACTTGGCGCCAAAATAGGCGGCAACCTGGCTGGGTGTTTCATTTAGAGATTGAAAAATCTAGCTTGGCCCAAGATGGTGCCAGGATACAATTCTTGGCCCTAGTTAGAGCCAAGATAGAATTTCTACACGGGCTATAAAGTCCAAAAAGAAGTTACTGCAACATAACCTTTTTTGTCATGGCGAAATTTTTTCAGTCTTAAAGAATCATCGACGTGAAAAGATGAAATGTAATGATTCCAGAAGAGTTTTTAAAAGAGTTTTCAAAAGCGATTCAAAAAGAGTTTTCAGAAAAGATTCCAAAAGAGTTTCAAGAAGAATTTTTAGAGAAGTTTTTAGAAGAGTTTCCGTAATAATTTCCAGAAGAGTTTTGAGAAGAATTTTTAGAATAATCTCCAGAAGAATCTCCAGAAGAATTACCAATAAAATTACCAATATAATTACCAAAAAAGTTTTAAGAAGAGTATTAAGAAGAGTTTTTACAAGAATTTCAAGAAGAATTTCCAGCAGAATTTCTAGAAGAATTACCAATAAAATTAACAAAAAACTTTCCAGATGAGTCTCCACAAAAGTTTCAAAAATAATTTTTAGAAGAGTTTCCAGGAGAGTTTCTAGACGAGTTCCCAGAAAAATTTCCAAAAGAATTTTCATCTTTTCGACTCTCTATATTTGAATCAGTTAATTTTCACTGATTAGCAGTGAATAATCACTGAATCATCCAGTTATAAGTATACCACTGCGAATCAGTGAATAGTCACTGGTTGAATCAGTGCTCAATTTTAATCACTATTTAAATAAGTGATTTTTCACTGTTTAATCAGTTATGATTCACTGGTTTTCAGTGAGATTCACTGGAAAATCAGTGAAACGTTCGTTAACTGGTAAAACCAGTAACTTTTTCACTGATTCAAACTCAGAGAAGAGATTTTAAACAAGTTTTTAAATGAGTTTCTAGAAAAAATATTCTGTAAACTATTTTAGAAACTTTTATGAGAATTCTTCTGAGTGTTTTTCTGGAAAATTGTCTCGAAATTTTTCTAGAAGCTCTTCTAGAATCATTCCATGGAATCTTTTTATGTGGGAGCCATAACATAAATAACAATGAAAGCTTCACACAGAACAGGAATTTGCTAGTAAAAAAAGGAAAGGCATTAATGGACTGAACTGCATATAAAGGTTTAGATGTATTTCAATGAAAATGTTTAAGAAATGATGGTTTTTAATTATCATGGCATTGTAGATAGAATCACAAGTTTTTTAAGTAATAGTGCATCGAAATAAGTATGTCTCTCCCTAAGGACATGAATATTTGATGCACTTAATTAAAATTTTCTAAAATATTTTTTTTATTATGATATAAATTTGGACCAGTGTGAGTTTCACTCCCTCTAAAACCGAAAGGTTCCTTACCGTAATTGTATTAAAAGTTTGTTTAATTATAAATAAAGAAATTTGGTTGAAAATATAATTTAAGTAGAATGGTTGCATAGAGTAATTTTATTAATTCAAGTTTTATAATAAAAATACAATAAGTTTTTTTACAATACTTTTAAGTGATAAATAATATTAAGATTTTCAATTTTTTATTGTCATGAAACATATTTTAAAAAATGAATTAAGTACTAATATTTTATTATTTTATTCGAATTATATACTTAGCCCAAATGTTTCATTTACAATTAAAATTTTTTTTAATACATTTGAGGTGTTACGTATCCTCTTTTTGCACGTAGCTCCTCAATTACAGTAAGTAATTTTTCGGTTTGGGAGCAAGTGCAAAATGCACTTCTCTGATTTTATTTTTTGTTATTATTTAAATCAGTGCCTGGGTTTTATCACAAGTGTTTTTGTTTAAATTTTCTTGTTCGTTTAATTTGTTCAACGCTTCTTTTTCAAATGATTCTGGTGGAGGTAAAAAGATATCTTCATTTTTCAACAATGAGACGACAATCTCTTCGAAGAAAGTAAAATTAACTGGAATTGGCGATCCTCCTCCTATTTGATGTAAATTTTTCCTTTCGTCTGCAATTTTCTTTTTTATATCTAATTTCCAAGTAGTCCAAAGCTAAATATAATTTATAATAAAATTGAGGAGCACGTCACAACGTAAAATAATTTGGCGCTCCCAAATAATGTTTCATCGAATCCACAAAATCGAGAAACTTTTTATTATTTTAATATTTAATTATAAAGAAGCAAAAACACTTTTATTCTTTAAACTTTATTTATCTTATAAATATTTCTAATAAAAAAATGTAAAAAGCAAATATTTTGATTCAAATTCCAATTATTTTTAAATAATTAAACCTTCATACTCCGGCCAAATATTGTTAAAATTAATTAAAAATTAAAAAATTAAGAAGTACATAAAAACAATGATTAACACTTCAACATTAATAGCAAAGTAATTAATTTACAAATAAGCCTTTTTAAAATTTTATATAAATAAGTTGTTTGTCAATTTAAAGTCTGAAAAGGCTTCTCATAAGAATGTTTTGCTTACACTATCAATGAAATTTAATAAACCAAAAACATTGTTAAAGTAAAGGTGGAAATATCAATTTCAAGAAACAGTGCGCTTCCATTAATGTCAGACGTGGGTAGCCAACAATTCTGCAAAATCAACTGCTAACCTTAGTAAATAAAAAACACTGACAGTAAAGCCCAGTTTCTATAGATTGTTATTTCCACCAATGATTCAAAAATTTTTGTCAAATTCGATAAACAAAATTCTTAATAATGCACGCAAAACGCTATTATGAGAATTTTTTCAATATAGAAGTTGACAAAACTACTTTTCATTTTTCATTTTGCAAATTTGGTTACTTATTAAACCTATTTTAATTATTAGATAAAATTGAAGAAATGTAAAAGAACATGAAAATTTATCAATCATTTTTGTTTTATTTACTTTTTCTAAATTTCCGCTGTCAATTGAACTCCTATTCTTATCCATGTTTAGAACATTTGTTAATATTAGCCACTTTTTTTTAGTCTCCTTATTACTTTTAGCTGAAAGAAATTCTTTATTCTCTTTTATAAATCTTAATAAAATTTGAATTTGCAAGCTTGAAAGCGAATTCTCCATTTTTCTTTAATTTAATTCCAATCAAGTGCACGACAGATATGAGCAAATAATTAATGACAGACGATGACACATGAAGTTATTCATAAACATTGACTTTGTTTTTCGTTTGGTTAGCTAGCAACTACACTTTATCAAATATTACCTTAAAATTAATGCCTCGAGCTGACACTGAAAATGTGGGAATATTACTTGGCAGGGCTTGCAGTTGTTTGAAATTATAAAATAATGTTTAAAATAACCTAGAGCAAACAATTCTCAACATATTTTGGACTTCTTTTTTTAATTATAATCGAATTAAAATTTTTAAAAGATTGGACGAGCCTGATTTTTGATTTCTAAATTGTATACATATTTATAATAATATAAACAATTGAAAGAAGTAACTTCTTACGTATTGCTTCCTCACAGGAAGCATTGTTATCGTTAAGATTTTCGATTTTCCAAAAATAGTCTAAATCGACTTAATTTCATCTAAGAAGCTTAAATACGAAGTTTCACTATATTGTCATTCTATGCTGTTATATTGTCCATATTGTTGAATGGTCTCATTAGTAAATTGATCTTAATAAATTTGGATAAAACTTATTTTATTAGCGGGTTATTAGGGTCGCTGATTATAAATCTGCAGCGACTAAAACATAGAACACTTGTGTACTAATATTTTCTTCGGAGTTAATTTTTGCCAGAGTTTAAGTTTTAAATATTAGATTTGCTTAATAATAGTATATTATGCATCAAGGATCGTAAGTACGTCTTTATGAACGAGCGTGATGTTTGCGAAGCGCGAGACAGACGAATTCTGTAGGCACGCGAGTGTTATAAAGACGTACGATCCGAGGTGCAATAGTATATTGTGCAACGAGTGGAGAACAAGGGTGATTTCTCGAGAGCTCGAAGTTTGCTGCGCAAGCGTAGCGCGCGCTGCAATTGAGCGAGCGAA
>WNHD01004001.1:0-12065 GCA_011057455.1 Ganaspis sp. Gsp50
CATTGTTTTCTTTTATTTATTTTATTTTATTACAAAAATTATTATTATTACAAAATTTATTTCATTACGTATTTTTATTTCTTTTATTTTTTATTATTTTTATTTTTTATTTTTATTTTTTATTATTTTTTTTTATTTTTATTTTTTATTATTTATTTGAAGAGATTTACAAAATAAATGCAAAAAACAATTTAATTGTACAATTCGCAATTGAAAATTCATTACAAAGTGAAATAATGATTAAATTATTTTATATTTTACAGAAAACGAAAAAAAAAGAGGAATTAAATATTTATTGGGATATCAGAAGACTTATGGAGTTGTCTATATCTGCTCTTTTCTCTTCCAAGAAAACCATTAATCGCGGATCTTAATCGGCCATAATTTTTTGCCGGAGGTCAAATACCTCGAACTTACCAATCGTCCTCTGACTCTTCCTTTTGTTTTCATTCCAATTTCAAGGCAATTTAATTTAAAATTTATTAAAAAGCGACAAAAAGTTCGGATTCGATAAAAACTTGACTTTTATGCATTTTTGAAAAAAGGCGTTTTAGAATTTGCGCTCAAAAATAAATACTCCAATTGTACATCTTGAAAAATTATTGAAAAATGGTAAAAAAATTTTAATTTGAAAAAAAATCAATTTATTAATTTTACCTTGAAAAATAAATAGATGGTTTATTTCGTAAAGATTTGCAAACACGATTTTTTTAAAAAGTTCAATTTTACAGTATTGTTTAATTTTTTTTGTAATATAATAATATTAATAATAATAATAATAATAAATTAATATGTACAACATCGTGCGTAAATGCACTTGCCTTCTCCAAAACTTGTTTTGTAAAAAAGAAAAAAAAGAAAATAAAATAATAATAATAATAATAATAATAATGATAATAATAATAATAATAATAATAATATCAGTACCTCATAACAATTTTAATACTTCACATTCTTTTTTATATGTTAAAAATAATTTTTATAATTTACAAAATTTCCTTTTCTAGAGTTAAATTTAATAGAAGACGAAGAATGTGACCGAGGAAAAGGGGAGGGGACACGGAAGTTAGTAGCGTTTGTAAATTACGACACACGGAAAAAAGTTTGAAGGTTCTAGCACAGTGTGATCAGGAAAATAGATGATGATGTCATAAGAAATTAGTAAGCAAAGGTGGGAAGCTTAATAGTGTATGATAATCACTGCTCTCACTAGTGGCGCCACTATTTTTCTGCATGTTCGTTAACGAAATTTAAATGCCATCTTATACACTTACATATGCCATGACAAGCATCTTGTTTTTCGGTGCGTTCATCGACTTTTCCCGTGACAGGATTTAACTGAATTTGTAAGCGCGTTTGTTGAGGTTATGTTTTACAAGTGAATGTGATCAGCATGGACGAGTACGTGTCACAAATTTTTAAAGATTGGAATCTTTCAGTACTGCAAAACATATTCAGATGTAAGTATAAACGTTACTTTAAAAAGAATTATTTTCTCAAAATAAACTTAACCAGTAGACTGACGACAAACCCATAAATGCGCTGGATATGGCAAAACGCCGGTCGCATACAGGTTATAATTGTAATTGTGTGTATCTTATTACATATTAATTTTTTTATCTGTAAATGAATATCTTTAATATTATTACTGTAATAATTTTTTACTTTTAAGTATTATATTAAATTATATATAGATACGTATGTTGCCAACCACGTGTTCTCTTAAATTCTATACGTATAAAAACCTGTATAACGGTAAAGTCATTTTGAATTTATTTTAAAAATCGAACATATTTTATTTATATCTGGATGATTAGTACATATTTAAATAGATAAATTTATATTTTTTGCAATTATTTTTTTTATTATCAACCAACAATTGTTTAACAGTATTTTGTAAAAAGTTAATTATCTTAAGTGCTGTCAGAAATTATTAAATACGCAAGACTAGCTATTTGTGTTTTCAAATTTATTTTTCGTATATTTATGAAGATTGAAGAAGACAAAACGTAGTCTGGAAAAAGCGTATTGAATTCAGAAAATTATTTAGTAATCTAATAATTGTAATTAACAATGTTTTGTAGTTCACAGCATTGATAAGTCCAGATTTTCTTCGCTAACTGAGAATGAAATTCATGAAATTATTCCTGAAGAATTTGGAACAAAAATAATGTGCGATTTCAAAAAAAATTACAAATTATATTTAATGAAAAATTTTTCTCATGAAATGGAAAACGATTCGAACTTAAAAAGTTCTGTTAATTCATCTTCAACATCATTTTCTGATTCGAATGAGACGGCACAACAAATTGTAGAAGTTCGCAATGTATTAAAAGTTCTCAACAATTCTAATTCGGCCGTTAATATACAGAAAAATATTGAAAATGAAGATAATAATTTACATGGGGAACACTTAGTAACCTTTCTTCTTGACGAAAATGAGAGTTTTGAAATAGAAAACATTGAAAATGAAGTTCCCTGTTCTATGTCTAATATAGAAAAATTTATGATTGTTGAAAAATCATATTCACAAAGTAAATTATTATCTTTTTCTTGATCTGAGACTATTGAGACAAATAAATACATGACGTTTTAAAACCTACTGTTTGACATTAATTTTAAATTAATCTTAATATTTTCAGTTGAAAAGAATATGCCACTTTTTAAATTACTGAGTGAAACATTATTAGGAAGATTTATACTATACGAATATTCGACCAGTAAAACTTTCTCAAGAAAAGACTTGAGCAAAATTGTAATACAAGAAGAAATGAAAAAAACTTTAACGACCAATAATCCTTTTTCGTAAGCAACTTTTCTATCATCATTTTTATTAATTAAGGGCATGTGATGGAAAATAAGGTAAGGGGTCACATGGACCATAAGGCAAAATTTTTCCGCCGTTTTACTCTTAAAGTAATTAAGATATCGTTCTGAAAATTAGTATACATTCATAAAATATCATCAGAATGGTCTGTCTGGTATGAATTTATTAACAATTTTTTTTAAATTAGTTATTTCATAAAATAACACATTACTTAGCAGATTTTTGGAATTTCATAAATCAACTTTTAAACAAAATTGTTAATAAATTCATACGACAGACCTTTCTGATTATATATTTGCATGTATACTATTTTTCAGAACAATATCTTTATTATTTTAACAGCAAAAAGGCAATTTTATTTTGTGGGTCATGTGACCGCATATACGTCATTTTGTATCACATGTCCTTAAAAATACAAATTCCGTTTACCTTATTTCCAATGTCTATACATATTTTAAATCTTTGGTTGTTTAAATAGTAAATGGAAAAAAATTAAACATTTTCCCCCTTATTTTCAAATAAGCTTATAAAATTCTAAAAGAAATGAGACCAAAAAATGTTTCAAATACTTTGTTAATATTTTAATTTAATAATTTTAAAGAAATGTGATTTTAAAATTTCAATTAAAATAAATTAGTCCTGAAATAATAAAAATATTGTAATGTTCTTGAACTCGTCTTAAATATAATTTTTAATAAAGTTGTCATTGCTTATCAGCTACAACGTGTAATTCTTTTCTTAAAAAATGCAATCCGTAGAAGTTGTATCAAAAAAGTGAAATCTTTTTCGAACATAAAAGCAAATTTTAAATTTCAAGGAAACGTATTTTAAAAAGTTTTCTTTACAATTTTAAATAATTTACATTGGTCGTCCTATAATTCTGTATAGTAGTGTATTTTCGTTTTTTTCTAATCAACATACAGGATTAATTAAATACGATAATGACGATGTGACAAATGAATTGTTTAATTAGTTGTAAATATCCTTATTTTAAGTTTGATTAGCTTTTACTATTAAAAATAAAGAAATGTATTGTCTTTTTTTTCTGTTTGACCATACAATTTTTTATTTTACACATAACTTCACAATTTTTAAAAAGATAGTTATACCCCCTATATCCTAAAAAAGAGGCTATTCATGGACTACATAACAATGAAATGTTGTATGGAACTAAGGGAAAAATAAGATAATATATTTTTTCTACTTTAATGTGTGATTCCACATTTAAGTTTTAATTAGAATCCAAAAACTTTGTATTTATTTTTTCCTTGTAGAATGAGTTCTTTCAAATTTAAGGAACTTTCTAATGATATAAAAGCACTCTTTCCTACGGAAGAAAAAGATTTGTTTTATGATCCTTCAAATACTATCAATGATAACAACAAAAGAAAAAGGGTAAATTCTTCGGGTTATCTGTATGTAACATACCTAACCTTTAGAGAAAAAGCTGCTAAAAGCAATTTAATAGATTGTTCGAAAAGAGTTAAAAGAAAGAATAGCCAAGAAAGTGAAATCGAAGGTGTAGTATACTTGAAAATTGTAAAAACATTGTTTTCTGTCTGTATGTTAATAGAAGTTCATGTTTATTTAAATGTTAAACGTTGTAACTGCTATTGTATGTCTTCACGTTCGTTTTTACTTTATTTTGCAGAAGTTGAAGAATTTCCTCTGGACCTAAGAATTTTATGCGAAGAAAACCCGGCTAACGAAAGCGTAGCTGTTACGACTTGGAAGTATTCATTTTATCACCGCACGGAAAGTTTTTTTAAAAAAAAATCTGCCGAAGACGTTTTAGATCATTTTAAAATTCTCAATGGTGGCTTATGCAAAACATTGGTTAGTAGAATTATTTCTTTAACGCTTTAAGAAGTAAAAAAACTTAAAAAATGATATAAATAAAATTTATTAATTTAAGATTTAATTTTTTGTTATTTATAATATTTTACTAATAATTTTAACTATCTGTATCCTACAAAACTTAATTTTTTAGATTTCATCTGATTTTGAAGACATATTTAAAAACTATAAAACGGACAAAAATGATAAATATAAAAATATTCTTCTAAAAGATCGACTTCTTTTGAACTGGTCAACAATTGCCCAAAAAATAATCAAAGTGGCAAAAAACACGTCGACCGAAAATAAAACTAAGAAAAAAAAGAACACTTTTCATTTGAAAAATAGCAGTGTTTTGGAAGATGAGCATGTGAAACACATAGATACGAATTACATGAATGTTGATGACATTTTTGAAAAAAACAAAAATCCACAAAATGATGGTAAGCACAATAAACAATTATATTTATTTTAGTTGTGATCAATGATGGATTGCGCAAATAGTGAATAAAAGGTTTCAATTAATTGTACACTTATTTGAGATTAAATAGTTGTTGAAATTTTTATCTTTAAAATTATAAATATGTGTTGCAAGTAATATTTTCATAATAGAAACTGTGTAGTACATTGGTATTTTTTTTTAGAACACAAAAATTCATTAGGAGCCTTACTTCTGCCATGCTTGATCAAGCACATCTTCAAATCTCCAAACTCCAAAAATCCGAATTCTCACAATTCAACTTGGAAGCCGGAGGAACATGACATCGTCAAGTCTTTCATCGTCCATATTGAGGTAACCATGAAACTTTGCTAAGCTACACTTGTGATATATTTTATATTAATAATATTTTTAAGAAGATTCAGTGGCAAATCGATTTATGATAAAGTTGTCTCAAACATTGAGCAAATGCTTATTTTTTTATGCATGTGTGGTAAAAATTTCAATATTACTTGCCGTGTTAAAAATTGAAATATCTACCTTCACATTTAACATTGGATTCCGAATGTGAACGTTTGAAAATGATACATTTTAATTATTTGATCGTAAAATACATAATAAATTATTTTCAAAAACTAGTATGACATAAAAAAAAGAGAATTAATATGAAAAAGTTTTAAGTGGTTAAATTGCTTAATTTTTTATTAAAGTAATTTATTTAAAATACGAATAAAGTATCTGTTTATTGAACATAAATTTAAAAGAAATTCAAAATGATACAAATTAATAACGTTGCAAACAAATTATGTAAAAAAAGTATTACATACATTAATTTACTACAAATGGGGCTTATTAGTTTTTTATTTAATTAATATATACTGTTTGCGCTATGAAACAGTCGAAGTTGTGTTCAAATGTTTTTTTTTTAAAAAAATACATTAATTAGTTGACACTGAGCTCTAGTGTAAGGCTGGAGAACTTTGCAAATACTTATTAAGACATCATGTAGACTAATTCGTCAAATTTTTTTACAGGTTCCAGAAAACAGAGAAGATCTTCAGACATTTGTGGATCAAAAATTCCATTTTTACGAAACTAAAGAGGTTTTAACTGTACAACCGTACATTATAATTTGTGGTGAATTGAGCTCCATTAAAGAATGTTATGTTGTGCTAGGGAAAGTTCTTCATAAATTCAAAACAATTGTTGAAGCGATAGACTTTTGTTTTAAGTCATTCTATGCGCTTCATATCGATTATCCAATAGCTTGTCCACATATATGGTCTTTTTTCCAAAAATATGTGTATGAAATCAAAGGCTACAAACCTTTAGCTGCTTCAAAACAGATATTTCATTTATGTACCGAAATAGGTAAAATTGTGGAATAGAAATTTTCGATTCCATTTTGTTTCTCGTTTTTCGTTGATTTCAAGAATATTCATACTTTATTCAAACATTATAACGGGACCTTGGATTCTATTCCTTTTTTTGTTTTTCGTTGATTTCAAGATTACTGATAATTTATTCAAAGATTAAAAAAGAACCTTGGGTTCTATTTTGTTTTTTTCCGTCGATTTTTAAAATATTTATAATTTATTAAAAGATTATAAAAATATGTTTTCTACTGTAAAGTTTAATGTAAAGGCTTTTTACACAGTGAAACTATACTTAAAGTAAAAGAACTTAAACTATGCCAAAATACTCGTTCTGAATATGTTTTACATTTGTAAACCATTTCTCTAAATATAAGAAAGCGTTAACCTTTTTTACCTGGCTAAAATTTTTTAGCATTTAGCGAGGAAAATTTGTAAACTAAAAAAAGAAATATTTTTTAATAAAATCTTTTGTCTAAAAATCACTTATTTTTCAATTTTTTGAAATGAATTTGGACAGTTCAATTTTGAAACTTACTTCTGGCTTATATAACAATCTCAATCTTTCAAGATCTGACGTACAGTTTGTAATCGAACAGTTTAAAAATTTTATAACGAATGATTATAATCCATTTCTTTTAAAAGAATTAAATTCGAGTTTGTATAATGCTGTTAGCAAACAAGTTTCTGAAACAATAAATAATACTTTTGAAAAGTTTAAAGACCCTTTTCAGTCATACAGTACAGAAAGTAAAAGAATAAACTTATATAAACAATTGGGATTATTCGTGGAGCCAGAAATATGTGTTTTAAGTGATGAGCGAGTGCCAAAAATGGTAAAAGATAAAGTTCTTCTGTTTACTAAAACAACTACAATGGTTCATTTATCAATGAAAAATTCTTTAAAAAAAATTCTAGAAATGGACGGAATGTTAAAATCAACCTTATCTTACATGGATTTGCTTTATTCTGAACCTAGAATAAAAATGAACTTTATACAAGGTAGTTTGTGGAAAAAACAGTTAGAAAAATTTGACAAAGGAAAGATAGTACTACCTTTGCATATTTACTTTGACGATCTCGAACCTGGCAATGCTCTAGGTTCTCACGCTGGAAAAAATCAAATTGGATGCGTTTATTACACTATCCCTTGCTTACCCCCAAATTTTTCCTCTAAACTTGATAGTATTCTTGTTAGTGATATTTTTTACTCTCAAGATCGAAAAAAATTTGGAAATAAATTAATTTTTCAAAGACTGATTTCTGAATTACTCGAGTTATATACTTTTGGTCTCGAAATAATTGTAGGTAATAAAAAATATAGAATTTATTTTGCGGCAAGTTTAATATTGGGCGACAATCTTGGTCTAAATGCAATTTTAGGTTTTGTGGAATCTTTTGCGTTAACACATTTCTGCAGAATTTGTTACGCTGGTCCGAGTGTTACTAAAATTTTGACAAAAGAAGATGAAACTTTACTTAGAACAAAAGAAAAATATGAAGTGGATGCACAAACTCTACAATTTTCTGAGACGGGTGTAAAGGAAGCTTGCGTTTTTAACGTTTTAAACGATTTCCACGTGATTACCAATTCCAACTTAGACCTCATGCACGACGTTTTCGAAGGAGTTGCAAACTACGTTATGGCAGACATTTTGTTGAAATTGATCTTAGATGAAAACTGTTTTACGATAGATTTTTTGAATAACGCTTTAACCTCGCTGGATTTTGCCTTTGAATCATCTAATGTACCTCTCAGCATTTCTTTGGATTATGTCAAATCAAATCGTAGATTAAAAATGTCAGCGTCTGAATCTTTATTTTTCTCAAGATATTTTGGACTACTGGTTGGAGATATGGTACCCGAGAATAATGAAACATGGGCTCTATACATAAAATTAAGAGAAATAATCCACATCATAACTTCGCCTACTGTTACTAGTTCTCATCTTGCTCAATTGAAAATCTTGATAGAAGAGCATCATACAATGTACCTTAAGTTATTTGGTCCTTTGAAAGCGAAATTCCACTTCATGCTTCATTATGTGCGCTTGATCTTACAAAATGGACCTCTGATCAAATCATCATCAATGCGTTTCGAGTCAAAACATAGAATAATAAAAGCTATTTTGAATCCTGTTGCGTCAAACAGGAATATACTATTAACTGCTGGTACTAGATTACAATTGAGTTTAATACATTACATGTATTCACAATATCAACATTTGTACATGACGTACGGGTCAGAAGTACCAGATGATTCAGTGAATATCTACTTTCCGAAGTCAAATTCTCGAAAAACTGTCAATAATGTAAAAATTAATGACGTAACGTACGAATCCGGAACTATTATCGTGGCAAATATTTTGGAAAGTGGTCCCCTTTTTGGAAAAATTAAAAAAATCTTTATCGTTGACAATTCGATTTTTTTCAAATTTGTGCCCCTGCAAGTAATTGGTTTTAATATGCATGTTTTTGCATTCAGTGTTTTGGCAGATGAGCAAAACCAGAAAATAGTTCATTATGACCTAATGGCAGTAAGAACTCCGTGTTTATCGCAGGAAAGAAATGGCATTTCTTATGTATTTTTAAGACACATTGTATAAAATGTACAAAGTTTCAATATGTTGTGTAAATAAACTTCTGAAATTATACTATAAAAATGTTTAATTACTTTTAAGATCCCTCATATTTTTCTTGAAATCTAATAGAATCAGTAAATAGAATAGTAAAACATTAGTACACAAATAAAAATTCTTATCTGATTTCAATCTTGATGTTTTTCTATTTTAAAAAAACTAAATAAATTATCCATTTTTTTTCAATATCTTTATTTTATTCCCAAATAAAGTTTCTAACTTTAGAAAACAGATTCAAAAAATGAAGTCCTAAACCTTTGAATAAATAACATTCTTATTTTATATTTTATTACATTTCAGTATGACATATACTTATTTTAAGAAATAATAATTAATTTTATAAATTCTAAAATGTAAAAATTATAATTGAGAATTCTCTAATTAAGAAAATACATAATGCACAAGTTCGGTACTTTATCAGGATACTTAAAATAATTAAGGGCATAATTTTGAACTATTTTTTAATTTTTACAAATGTTATAAATTGTTTCAAAAATAAAATAAAAATTATAAAAATTGGTTATATTTCTGGATTTTAGGTATGCAAAAATTCTGTTACATTAAATATTAGGTTAAACTGAATTTCGATTATTTTTATGAATTTTATTTAAATTTTTCTTATAAAAGAAAAATAAAAATAAATAAATTAATTTATCGGAAAAATAATTTTTGTACTATAAATTATAATTCATATAAGTATTTAACATTTTTAAACATATGATAATCAATTATGTTAAATTACTGTGAGTAAAGGTTCTAAATAAATACATTTCACTAACAATTTTAAAATATACACCGTCTAAATTTCAATTGGATAAAAATAATAAATTTCGTAACAAAATCAGTTATAGGTTCAATGTTATAATATATAAAATAATTATTTAAGTACATTAAAATAACAAATTACATCATTTAAATTCCTTCTCAGCAATTTTAGGTTATGTTAAAATAACCAAACTCTCGTTTAACTTTTTTACGCAATTAATTCAATTAAATTAGTTCAGCTAAATTTTTATTTACTTTTGTTTACTAAAATATGACCCATAAAAATATTACTTTACATTATTTATTATTTATCGTAAAAAAAAGAAATTATTGTTACGTAAATTTAAAGCATTGTATATATAACCCATGTTCTTCAGGTTTCACGGTGCGTGTCACCGATTTTTGACGTGATCGTCATCGAAAACGACAGTGTCAAATGTAACACGTTAACTTTAAGTGCTATTCACTCAAAAACGTTATGAGAGCATAAAGTATTAATATGACAACACAATAATGTTTTATGCGAAACGAAACAATGTAGTTTAAGGTGAATACATTCTTCTGATCAAAGATGGCACTTTATTTATTAGTGCGATTTCAAAGTATTTTAAGGTTCTTTAGTGAGCATTGTGATTGAACCTTCAAACTTTTTTCCGTGCAGAAAATAGAGGATTAGACGCGTTAACATCCCCTAAACCCGAAAGTTATGTTTGAACTACGCCACACGGAAGTTAAAGTTGGCACTTTCGAAGAACGTAAGTCTCAAGTTGAGCCTGTGCGCTCACTCTCCCAGCGAATTAAAAGGCCCAACCTCATTGTCATTTTACCCCTCAATCTTTTCTTTAGAACCACAAACCCAAAACAGATTAACAAAATAAATACAATTTTCGTTGATTTTAGAGATTTAAACCCTCAACGGAAGCGTAAAAATTACAGCAAACGCGCACCTAATGTATTTTTTTGAAAATATGATTAAAAAAAAAATAATAATAATATTCTGTTACCATCAAATTTCTGACACAATTCTAAACAAAAAATCTTAATAAAAAATTTTTGTAGGATCGACAGATTCTGAGTTATCGAATTTTATGAAACGGGGCGCGCTCGGTCCGCGCTCCGGCCGCTCAAACTTAAAGGATCAATAACTCAAGATCTATCGATTCTACAACATTTTGCCAAAGGACTTTTTTACCTAGAATAAAGTCAGGAATCTGCTGAATGGGGGGCAAGGCCCCCCGCTTCATTGTACTGCCGAAAAAATCACTTTTTACATAAAAAATTGTATAAAAATGGGCACAAATGTTGAAATATATTTAATAGTTGGTATATTTATTGTGTATTTTATTCGACAAACGATGCGAGGCAAACGAGTTTGAGCGATTCTGAGAAAATAATGGAATCGTGATTAAAAAGAGAGGGTGTAAAAAGATGGAGCGTCGATGGAGAAAATCCGAGGAAAAAGTGCTTGGCGAATGCAACAGGTAGTAGCTGAGAAGGAGCGACGACCGGCTATCCAACGAATCACGCCCTCACTCCCATCAACTCGACTAAGACTAATAAAGTACTCACTCCGCGTCAAAATACTTCTATTTGAACATTCAATCGCTTAACTAAACGAGTTCCACGTGCCTAAAGCAATCATAATACATTATACTTACACGCTCACTCGGTCAACAATCATAATATTCCAACTAGTGAAAGGATATCGATATTTTCATATTCTACATTTTTCTATATTGTAACAACTTTTTTTGTGCAATTTATTGACCAATTTCGGATCATACTCAAAAGTACAATCAAAAATTAAATCCAACAACAATTAATTTCCAAAAAATTGATTTCATTTTTCTTTCATTTTCGAAAATCTTCCGCCATTTTGCGTCCGCCATTTTGCGTCCGCCATTTTGTAAATTGAAAAATAGATGTTATTTTGTGTTGGGCGAGACAAAAAATCTATGAAAAACAAGTTTAGAACAATTTCGTTTAAAATGAGTCTGTTTTCAATTCTCCACGAGCTACAAATTTGTCAATAAAGAAACGAAACTCACTGGTCACAATCTCTCGAATGTCTTCTTTAATTTGACTCTAAAAAGCTTGAAAAATATTGATTAGTTCTTGAGTTATTAACAAAAACGTGCAGCGAGTTTTTGGAACCGATAGATCCACTTGTTTCACGTTTTTGTTAA
>WNHD01004002.1:0-19754 GCA_011057455.1 Ganaspis sp. Gsp50
TCGTAACTCGTGTGAAAGGCCTTTTGAAACTCGCACCAAGTTTTTGCAACTCGTCTTCGACTCGTTACAAAAAATTGTGCTCGTTCCGAAATCGCCTTCTTTTCACACTTGTTACGAAATGTACTAATTTGTCCAGTAAATTTATTAAAATTATAAAATGGCTGGAATTAGATATTTTCATTTTTTATGAAAAAATTGAGACCAAAACTTTGATTGGTAGTTTCAATTAATTCTGGAAAATGTGTTAAATGTATGCAGTTGGTAAATCTAATGGATGTTTGATAAAATATAGTTTTGCTCATGTTTGAGGTTTTCTATGTCTACTATTACATGGAGTAGCTCGATATCTGTGAGATCAGGTAAGCTGTTGTTTTTAACTCATTGACTAAAGGAGATTTTAATAAGGTATCATTTAAAAAACACTTGTTTATAAACAAAATCCAAAAAGCTATAATTTTTAATTTAAACGTTTATTAAGTTCTCTAATATTGAAAAAATTTCTAGTCTTAATGCAGTTTTGTATTTTGTATTTTTTAACTGCTGGTCTTAAATAATTTTAAGTAATATAATCGACAATTGGATTCATCCATTCATTCATTCTTTCATTCTGTCCATACCTGAAGTTGATCGTTTATGCATTCAATTCTTTTTCGAAAGATTTTTACATTTCTTAGTGTTTACTCACTTAAAGTTTCGCGAATTTATGTATTTATGAATGATGTTTAACTAATTTAGGATTTTAATTAACAATAGTAAAATAAAATCTTATTTAAATGTGAATAAAACAGTATGAAATTCTTTTCAAAAAATGGAATTTTAAGAAAAAAGTGTAAATATTTTTATAGAAAAATAAGTAATGTAAGTTTTTATTTCGTGTACAGAAGAATTGTTTATTTTTTAAATAAAAATAAATTTTTGAAATAAATTTTTGTTAATTAAATAATTCAATTATTTTAAGAAGGGAAAGTAAAATTGAAATTTTGATTCTTGTTTCTCTTAAAAAATATAGTAGCTTTTTTAAAACAAATTCGACAAAATTTCTGATAATTTTTCAGAAATTTATTGCATAAACAATTATTCTAAAACCCTCGTATTATTTCAGAATCATTTAAAAAAAACCCTTAAATTTTATAAAGATTTCTTGAATGTTTGCAATCTTTGAAACTCTACATACTTTCATAATTGATAAAATTTAAGAAACTTTTTTTTTATTTTTAATCTTTTTTTTTTTGTCAAATTTAGTTTTATTTTGAACTAGAAAACTAACATTTTTATTTCACTTCATTATAATAGTTAAATTTAGAGTGATAAAATAAAACTAATATTCTTACAACTTTTTAGGTCCTTTTTGGATTTGCTGTTAAATTTAATGTTGGATTTTAAATAATGATAATAATATTTCAATTTATTACCTTTTATGAGTAATTTTTGTTAAAATTATAATAATAAATCCTAAGAATGAATCATAGCATAAATGTCATCATGACAAAAAGTAATGAAAGGAAATAAATAATGTTCACCGTGTAAAAAGTTTCTTAAATAAAATAAATTTTATATAATCAAATAAAAAAAATTGTTATAAATAAAGAAAACAAAATTTTAAACTCCTATGTGTATGAATCCAACAGCATAGAATAGCTAATTCTATACAGAATACAAATTAAAAATAAAAGAAATAAAAAATATTTAGGGTCTATCAAAAAAATGACAATTTGTAAAACAACTCCATGTGTTACAACTCACGTAGTATACCGATGTGAGTTGTAACAGTTGAATATTTCAGGATTTTATTTATAAAAATTAATCTAAATGCTTCTATTAGAAGAAGAAACCTATATTAAAAGAAATAACCATAAAATACACATTTTACCATTTTATTACTTTATAAATGTAATTATTACCAACACTGTTTTTTTTAACACTTATCAAATTGTTTAACCCAATCTTTGGTATTTCATTACGATTTATAACAATGATCTGAGCTTTATAATACTTAAAGTATTTTAAGCGAATGTCCAGGTGTGTGTGTGTGTATTTGTCACGCTTTTTTGTGGACACAATATTTCTCGAACACTTTGACCAATTTTAATGAAATTTGGTGGGGTTACTACACTCATAAAAATCTCAAAACAGACCAAGGGATTTTTAGAAATACCCACTCAAAGATTTTGTAGTACATTTTTTTTTTAAAAAAATACGGTTTTTAACACAGAATTTTTTCTATAGTAATAATTTTAATTTATGAGTGAAAAAAATCGATTCCCTGCATTGAGACAAATCGATTGATCTATATGATGTATATATTTCACCAAGATAATTAATAGAGTAAATGATAATTTTTTATGCATTTTGATGTTTAAAATCACATTTTTTTATATATAACTTTTAAAATTGTATTTTTCTAATAGTAGTTCCTTCTGAAATGATTTGCTACATTTCATAAATAAATAGATTTACCTGTGTAGAGTATATATTTCACTAACATTTTATGGGAAAAAGGTCACATTTTATTCATTTTTTGCATTTAAAATCTCGTTTTTATAATATAACTGTTAAATTTGTGATTTTTTAATAAAAAGATTTTTTCCCTTTGGAGAAATTTTTTATAGTATAAAAAAGGAGTCGATCCGTACTTCTAATAATTAAATTTTGTTTCTCTATGAAGAAGCCAGAATGAACAGAATTTTTCACTATAGTTTTTTAATGTAGGTATATATCTCATTCAGAAATATCAGAGTTATTCACGATTATTGTGTACCATCTAAGGAAAAGTCGAACTAAATGTTTCATTATGCATCCAGATTTGATGAAGTAGTAAATAAAACCAACTGAAAAGTTATAAAATTATCCAATTGACCTCATGTGAGAAAGAATTGCTTTAAAAACACTAAAAATATATTTAAAAAATGTAAAAAAGAATCCAATAAGCCAAAAAATTGACCTGTTTGATACAGTGATTGACAAGCAACTTGATAATGATTGTCCATTTAAAAATATCAATTATTATTACAATAAAGAAAACATTGAGAATGTTTGTATAAAAATACAGACTAAAATTGAGGAGTGAGCTAATAAAAGTAGATAAATACGAATTTTGTCAATTCACATAATTAAATAAATGTTGTTTGATACATAACCTCAAAATTTACATTAAAGTGAAAAATAGTGCTAAATTATGCAAATACGAATATGCTTTTGGTTTAGAAAGTGTTGTTATTAATTAAACTTAATTGTACATAGAAAATTTTCAAGTTTTGGTTATTTTTTTTAGTAAAAATGATTACTTATTATAAATAAGTTTGGTTAAATCGAAATGTTTTTAAATTAAAAATTCTTTGTGAGAAATATCTTTTTCTGAAATTTAATTATCATAGATCGTTATGTATATCATGGTCCTAAATATACAAAAAAATATATAAATCTTATTAAACTTCTTGAAAAATGGATTTATCAACTATTGTTTTCTTACTCTTCAATTATTGTATTAAAATAAATATAAGAATCTTCAGTAAATTCTTTTTAATTTTAAAAAACATTCATTTATAAAATATGTAATTGAAACAAATTATACTTTTGTAATTAAACATTTATTTAAAAATTAAATTTATTTTAATGAAAACAATATTATAGAAAAAATTTTTTATAAAACAATAAATTATTATTATTATTTAATTTATTTATGTTTCTTATTTAAGCGTATTTTTTATTTGCTTTAGAAATTAGAATACATTTTTTATTTTTAATTTAATATTAGAATTATAAAAGTAAAGAAACCACTAAATTACAATTATTTAATATTAATATATTTTTCTATTTAGAGAGAGAGAAATAAATGAATTAATGTTTAAATACTTTGATAATGAATCATAAAATTCCACAGAAACAAATCAAATTATTTAAACATTCATTTATTTCTCTCTCTCTCTAAACAGAAAAATATAAATATTAAAAAATTGTAATTTAATTTTAAGGTTATGTTACATGCTTCAAGTTAAAACTTGCGGCGAGTTTTTTAACACCCGGCAAGTAATTTCACATTAAGGTTATGTTACATTACTGTGTGCAAAATCATTTTCTATTCCTCCCTTGTTACCAGGTAGTGTGGCTCGCGGGTGAGAGAGAGGAGGGGAGGGTGTTGCTTCTGGCAGGTTCGGAGAAAGATCGGGAATTCCCTCGCTAGGCGTCGTGAAACTTCGCGACAGTGAATCATTACATCTGAAAGTTTCTAGTGCGAAAGGTGTCCAAGCGTTTACGCAGTTAAGAATTAGTTTATTTTTGATTTTTTTACTTTTTGAAGTTCTGTTTTGCGTTAATTTATTCTTTTGTAATCTTTTTCTTTTAATTTAATCGTAGTGTTTGTTGTTTGTATTATAATTTAGAATTTAAGTTTTCATTTTTTAGTTTTTTATAATTAGGTTAAGTGTTTTCATTTTAATTATTTTCTATTGTTTAAATTGTTTGTTTTTTTAATTTATTGTTTAATAATTATAAGCATAAACGTTTTGACAACGAGAGTGCAAGTTTTGTGAGTACTATTAAGAAAATGGGTCCCACGTCGAACGAACGCATTTTGAAGGCCACCTTAGAAGCCGTTTTAGAATCATTTAATTCATTAGACCATGTACAGCTGTCGACGTCTTTTATTAAAAAGGTATAATTTTTTGAATTTAAAGAATATTCTATTCTTAAATTAAGTATATGATATTCTTAAAATAAGAATATATTATTATTTTAAGAATTGTTTACACTAAATTTAATTATAAAATATTCTTAAATAAGAGTGCCAAGAAGGATTCCTTCAAACTAGAATACCAGTTTTTCAGTGATATATAATTGACCTATACATATGAAGTATTATTTTTCTAAAAATGTAAAAAATTAATAGCTATTTTATATTTTTTATCAGATTAAAAGTTTGTTTACTATAACTATTAAAATATTCATTTTAAAGAAAGTTTTTCTATTTAAAAAGCACTCTATATTGATAAATAAGTCGATTAATCTAAAGAAAGTACTTATTTCCAAAAAATTGTGTTCTTTTTAAAAAATATGTTCGATTTCTAATATCTCATCTGTGTGGAACCTTACAATGTTGTTCTATGTAAAACAAATATTTATCCATAAGGGAGCAAAAATGCTCATTTATAATGAGCGGTTTAAAAAAAATATTTTTTTATTGCAATCCTAATAAAATTTTATTGTAAAATGTTTTCACAATGTCTTCTTAATAATGCATTTCTAAAAGGTAAATTTATAGATAACATTTCGTGCACATTTTTGTTAGAAAATATTAAATTTTTTTAATCGTTGACGATTCGAATATGATTGAAACGCACGCAACGTTTTATCAACAAAAAAATTTTAAGAATTAACCATCATCAAAATTATTTTAAAATTATATAATATGCTTTTAATTTTATTACAAAATAATTGTTTTTACTTAAAAGTGGGCTTTCTTGATAGAAGGTACTTCATTATAAATACAAAAATGTTTAATTTCATTGAAATCTGTGAACGTGCTCCTAAATAGTGTCAAAATCTCCTGAACTCAACCAGGAAAAAGCTTCTGCTATCAAAATTAGTAATCGATAAAAAAAATGTCTTTCATATGTAAGATTCCTTTCGTGCATTATTTCACAATAATGTCCAAGGAATATAATTTTGGTCGAAATAAGTTTAAAAAATTAATATTTTGTTCATAAAACGTTGTGGACTTAAAGCGGGTATATGAATTTCGACTTTTTTAAAAAACACTTCGTATCATAGTACGACTTCACGTTTTTCAGATTGCGACATCAGCAAAACAAAATCCTGATTCGGTTAATAAAGTCAGGATGACGGTCCGAAAAGCAATGAAAGACGGTAGTGGGTTCAGGCGCCGAGTTGTGAAAGCATTAAAGGGGAAGAATGCTACACGTTTTAAGAACGAAGACAATTCCATGTCTTTTGATCGGTACAGCATCGACGGTGACGGAAACTGTTTGTTTCGTAGCTTCGCGTACGGTTATTATGGTGATGAAGACGGACACATGAGTATTAGAAATGATATTGTAGCTTATGTTAAAGACCACTGGAAAGATGTTAGGGAAACCTTGTGTAATACATGTCCCAATTTAAATTTGTCTACAGCAGAGGCATATGCCCGTTACATGGGAAAGGAATCGGAATGGGGGACCGATTTTGAAATTGCCATGTTTGCAAAAAAGTTTAATATTATTGTAAAGTTGTATGAAGCAGTAGATGGTAAGTTAAAAAAAATATATGATTTCGTTCCCGATGTTCCTGATCCAGAAGTAGAGAAATCCTTTAATATACTGTTCTCTGGTCCACGAGAAGGTGGTCATTTTGATTTTTTGATACCCATAGAAGAAGTAAAACAGAAAACAAAAGATGTTACTAACAAAGTCTTCCCAAAAGAAGATTTGCTTTTTAAGAGTCGTGAAGACTCTTCTACTGTTAGAGTATACATGCATGATAATCAAGAGGCACTATTGCAAAATTCTAAAAGCGTTGAAGTTCCAAGCACTGAAGAACAGGGTCCTAATAAAAAAATTGATAAAACTATCTCAAAACTATTAGTAAACCATTTGAAAGATGAACCTACACAGGATTCTGAATGTACCAAGGACCAAATTACTAAAGTACAAAATATTAACGAAACAATTGAAAAATCTATCCTAAACTCACCAGTATTCAGTTTTGAAGTAGAACCTCCAGAATATTTCAATAGTGCATCAGACCAAAGCTTCGATGAACAGGTTAGTAAAAATAAAAATGAAAATTCTCTCTCAAAATCATCAGTGTATGATTTTGAAGAAGAACCACCTTTAGAACAGTTTGGAAGTTTTAGAGTCAATGAAAGTATTGAAAAAGTAATAGAAGAGACATCAGTATGGAAAAAAAGTGGAATGCACTTTTCACTGGACTTTTCTGTCGAATCAAAGATTGCTGAAATTGAAAATTCAGAAGAAGTTGGACAAAAAGAATGTAACTGTCATACTGATGACGAAGATGATGATAATGATAATAATAATTATGATAATGACAACGACAGTGACAGTGACTGGAATTACGAGCGTAACAGAGAAATAAATACTGATAGTAGTAGCGATCAAAGCACTAACAATGAAGAAGTAAATAATGCAGAAGAAAAAACAAAAGAAAATGAAGAAGAAGAAGAAACAAGAAATGAAAATAATAAATCTGACAAGGACACAAATGACAATAATGATATGAGAAAAAAATATCCAGAACATTTAATAGAAATACCAGTTCCTAAAACAATGTGGGAAACCCCTGAGACGGGCAAATGGGAAAGGACTCGAATATACTCATTATTAAACGATATCTTTCTGCACATAATGAAGTGTCCTTGCACTCTAACGTTTTATTCTTATCGAGAAAATCTAAAAGTAGCAAATACTGTAGTTATATACGCTTTCTGCTCACATAAAGAGATCCATAAACAAACTTACCGATTTCAAATAAATAATTTAAAGGACCGTATAACAACATTGAAAATTACAAGTGACAAAAAATTGGAGGAATTTCACAACGACAATGGCAGAAAGAAATATCGACAGATTAAAAATGAACGACGCGATATGTTAAAAGAAGTTTTAAAACTTGTATCAGCAAGAACTCATCAAATGGAAATAGAAAAGTCAATAGATTTAGAAATGTTTCATAACGGACACCCTCAAAATATGGCTAAATTAAAAACTCTTCAGAAAATAAAATCAGAAGCAAATAATGAAAATATGCTTGAATTAGAAAGTAAAGATATTGCTGACATGATGCAATTGTTTGTAACTGAGAGTGAAAAGGCAGATCCATACTTAAGAAATGTTTGCTTACCTTTAAAAGCAATAATGCACACAGTAGAACAGGCGAGAGCAATAAATGAAAGTGGAAAAGTGAAAATAGCACACATGGATTCTACGGGAGCTTTAGTTAGAAAACCAGGAAAACTTAAAAGTTCAAAAGTTATGTACTACTGTATAGTATGTAAGGTTAACGAATCAGTCATGCCAGCTACAGAAATGTTAACGGTTGAACACAACACCAAATCCATCAGCATTTTCCTGAAGGAATACAAAGATTTCCTAATTCGGGAGGGATTTTCTTGGCCCTTTTTTAAAGGGATCGTAGTGGATTGGTCTTGGCCATCTATACACGGAATACTATTTGAGTGGAATGACATGAAGGTACTTGATTATTTAAATAAAACATTCAATTATTTAACAAAAAATGAAAAACTTCCAAGGGGTCTAGTACTTTTGTTTGCATGTATTGCTCATGTGATGCATAGGATTGCAAAACACATTAAAAAAGACTTTCCACATTTAAAGGACATTAAGGATTTCCTTCTGGATATGTGCTGCCTTGTATTATTGAGTCGAAATGTTATAGAACTAGACACAATATTCGAGGATTTCATGAAGCTGTTGCAGACAAAGGATAAGAATAAGGCTGAAACGTTAATTCTTATTTTAACAGGAATGATATCATCTGAAAAAAATGAGAAAATGAACGAAGTAAGAGATGAAGTTGAAGAAATAGAGCACAACATAAATGAATTGAGGCTGGAAAAAGAATTTCACATTTTATATAAAAACTCGGATGCAATTTTCCAATCATCTCCGTTTTTTAAACGTTATTTCGTTAAATTAACGAATATTCAGGAGGAAATCGAAAATGAAGAAGCTCTAATGACAGATATAACAAATAAATACTATGCTCCAACTTTTTCGGAATATTTCACAACAGAATTTATGCCATTTATAAGTATCTGTGGATCCCTTACTTTGCACTTAGTCGACGACAATATATCCCGAGTAAGTAATTCGTACGTGGAAGCACACAATAAAGTAGTGAAAGTTGATGTTTTGCTAAAACAAAAAAATTATTCTGCAGGTCAAGTTATCAGAAAGCTAGACAATTATAATAAAGGACTTGTAGCTGAAATTAATTTAGGAAGTGAAGCTGAAATTAAATATTCGAAAAAACAAAAGAGAATGCCTGCATATCCTGATGTAGCTTCTAATCCACTAGCTGTGGATGTATGGAAGAGAGGAAATACAAAAAATAGACATACGGAACCACATGCAAATGCAAATGCAGTTCATCGAGTCGTCGAAAAAGTTGTCGAATCTTATAAAGATTTTTATAATTTAGAAGCTGTTGAAGCTCTAAAACAATTTAATAATAGTAAAAGAGGTAAAAATAAAACTAAGAAAATATCGACAGGTGGAAAAAAAAAGTTTTTGAAAAAAAAGTTTTTTATAAATAATGATACAGATGATGAAGTTACTGATGACGAAGATAAACCAAAATATGATGAGGAATCAGAAGGCCAGTGTCACTACGAAGATGATAATGATACAGAAGAAGAAATGGTTCAGGAAGAACTTCCTTTGTTAGAGAATAAGTTCTCTAAGAGAGCCAATAATAATAATAATTTTAATATGACTGGCAATCGCGGTAGTAAAAGGAAGTTGTCTGTAATGAAAGAGACTGGAAAGAAGAAAAGCAAGAAATATTTAATTAATGATAAAACAATATTGGTAAATTCTAGTGAGGATGAAAACATTAGAGAAAATGAGACTAAAGACGAAGAGTGTTTTGAAAACTTATTCAATTTTGGCAATTTCAGGAATCAGATAAACAAGAATGTAGAATATTACAAAAGTTCTAAATCACACTACACCAAAGTTGGCAAATTTAGGGTAAATAGTGATATTCCATCACCAATTACTGAGATTCATATAACGTGTAGACACTTTTACTCCCTTGTTAACGAATATGGGTGGGTTGACGGTCAAATAATAGATGTTTATGCGCTAATTAACAAAAAAATGTGGAAAAATAATGTAACATGTATGCTGACTGATGATACGAGTACAGCAATAGGAGAATGTACCACAAGGAGGCAAAAGCCAGCTGTAATTAGAAGTTTACATAGTTTGAAAAAGGATACAAAGCAAGTAACTATGATGCCATATAAGTTTCATTCGCATTGGCAATTACTAATTGTAAACACTGAATCAAAAACCTTAACCTTGTATGATCCTTATGAAGTGGTCGACTTTGCACAGAGTGATATTGACAGAGTGTTTACGGAATTCAAAGAATTCGTGAAGAAGTGTGATAAAAATTCGGCATTTGGTGTATGGAAAAGCATTGAATGGAAAATAGTTTTATTCACTGATAATCGACCTTATCAGCCTGCTGATGATGGAGCCAATTGTGGCGTTTATGTCATGTATTATATGGACGTTATTGGAAGTGACAAAGTGATGGATACATCATTTGATCCTAAAAGTTACAGGAAAAAAGTGGCAGAATTATTGTTAGAATGCTTTGAAAAGGATATTTCTCTTTGTTTATACTGCCTCTTTCCAGCAAAAGATAAAAATGATTTAAGATGCAGTAGTTGCAACATTGCAATTCACAAAAGATGTTTATATAAAGGAGAAATAGAGAGCGATAAGGAAGATGATCAACTGTATTTACAAAATTTAATGGAAAAAAATATTACCTCATCTTTATATACATGTAAGTTGTGCAAAATTTATGAAAAGAAGAAAAAAAATTAAGGAGAAAAGAGGTAAGTGTAAATTTGTAATATCTGTCCAAGGAAAACTGTGATAAGAAGATTGAGAGTGAAAGATTTTTTATTATTTTTATTTTTATATGTGACCTAGTCTACGAAAAGACACCTTACATGCGAAAATTTTGTTTTCTATTACTAATTTTGGCAAACTTCTTCCTATCAGAATCATCAATCAATAGAAAGAATTTTTTCGCACACGTAAGGTCCCTTTTCGTAGACTAGGTCAGATATACCGTCTTTAATTAGTTTTAGTTTTAAGTAATTACAAGTTTTTAGAAATTTACAAAAAATCATTTTTTTCGATAAATTGTTTGCTCAATATTTTTAGAAAACTATGTTAAATATAAATCTAAATTGAAACAAAAAATATTTATACACGGAAATAAATCTATGGCAGAACTAGGTAATTAATTTTATAATTATATATGCATTATATGTGAAAATAAAGAAGCAATATAAAATGCATACCTAAAAACCAAACGATAATGTAATTAATTAAAATATTAAAATAATATGCCTAAAATGGTATTACAATCTCAGATCTTGTGATATAGAACATATAGACATTGTTTTGTTTGTTTGTTTTATTTTATTTTATATTTGTTTTAGATTAAGTTATCAAACGTCACTACGAAATTATTAAATTACCAATTGTGGGTGTTATTTGTAAATGCCTTTTAATCTCTTTAATTATATATTTTTTAAATTATTTAAAATCATTTTAAATGTGAAAAATGATATTAAAAGTATATTTATTTATTTATTTATTTATTTTCATGAACAAGCAATACAAAGTGATAAACGAAAAACTATTAAAAAAAAAAAAAAAAAAAAATTATAAAATTTTTAAACTAATATAAAAAGAAATCTTTTGCGAAAGTCACTCTGAAGTATCTCGTGCAATATTTGAATAGATGTTGGTTATTAAAATCGAAAAAAGTTTTCCGCATCTCTGAAACAATAATAAAAAAAATAAATGATAGATTTTTTCCGTGCACAAATACACATTGACCTGGTATACGAAAAGGGAACTTACGTGTGAAAAAAATTCTTTTGCAGCACTAACCTTTAGAGTTTAATTTCACATAACAAAAGCTATGCGTGAAATGTCACTGTAATATAACTGTAAAATAACTGTAAAATAACAGTTTGTGAAATAAAATGAAAACAGTGCTTGAAATTAAAAAACATTCACCTGAACTGAAAAAAAAATTTGTAGGTTTTACTACTTTTTAACTACTGTGAGTAGTACAATAGGTCCTCAACTCAATTTAAAAGATTGTATTGACTACCATAAGTATTTAAAAGAACTAAGAATGTAATTAAAACTACTACTTTAAGTAGTAGATTTTACTACATATAGTAGTTGAGTAGTTCCGTAGTTGTACATAATTTAACTACGTATTTAAGGAAAATGAACTATACAAAAGGAGGAAAGTAACAACGCGTTACTTTCCTCCTCGCTCTATATTTGAATATAAAAGTTCAAATACAGAGAAGCATTTCATATTATTAAATTATAGAAACTACAAAATACCGAAAAGAACATTTTATAAAACGTCAAATGAAAAAAAGTATGAGAATTTGAAAATAATTTGAAATTTTACTTTTAACCAGTTTTTTGCGTCTTTGTTAAAAGTCAGCCATATTGTTTCCAGTCAAGGACAAATCCAATATATAAAATTTGCGGGTTTTATAACTGAATAAAATAAAAATTGAACCAAGTCTGTCCGTTGATTGGTTTTAAATTTATAAGCGTTGTTACTTTCCTCCTCGGTCTCCCCTACTTTACCTACTTGTATCGTGAATAACTATTTTCTATTGATTGGTGATTGCAATAGAAAAAGTTTTGTACTATCAAAGTTAGTAATCAATAGGGAAATAAAATGTTCACACGTAAGGCCCCGTTTCTTAGACCAGGTCACTTATAACAACGCGGGCCTCTCGGAATGGATTTTTAAATATAAATTTGTCTTTCAGGTATTTAAACTCTGCTATTTTTTTTTAATATTAGACAATAATAAGTCAAAAATATCACGACCCTGCAAATGTATCTGTAATTATCTTTAATTATCAAATATCTCTTGTAAATTATCTTTAATTTGATAAAATTGTATTACAAAATGATAGACGTGAAGAATACATTTCCACTTTTTTTAAGACATATTGATGTCTCTTCTTCTATTTCTTTTCAACACTTTCATTTACTTTCTCTGTTTCACTAAACAAGGTTCAAAAATTTCGAAACTGTTCTAAAAGTGGTTCTTCTTCAAAATTATATACTGATGATTTTGAGATAGATTTTTCAATTTTCTCACTATTATCCTGTTCATCGAAGATATTGGGTTTGTCGCACTTTTAAAATCTTATAGAATTTCTACTTCAAAAGTAGATACTCATGAGTTTAAAATAGATTTATCAATTGGTTCTTTACTAATTTGTACATTAATAATTTGGTCCTTAGGACATTTAGAATTTTGTAAAGGTTAATCTTCAAAATAATTTACTGATAATTTTGAGATAGATTTTATAATTGTTTTACTAGTACCTTGATCTTCAGTACTTAGACCTTTAACATTTTTAGAATTTTCTAGTGGTGCCTGTTGACTATCATGCATGGATAATTTAACAAAAAAATCAAAGTAAAGATAATTAGAAGAGACTCTTGCAGATCGTGATATTTTTAACGTATTCTTGCCCCATTAATAGATAATTTAATCTCACAGAGAGCACGTTGTTCAATGTTTTTGAAAAGAATTATTAGTAAGGTTGTCGTTCCATTTATAGTTTAAACTTTCATTGCGTATTTTTTATGAGAATAGCATTTTCAAAATCTGCTGTATTACTACGCAGACGACTAATACGGAATATAAGAATGTGAACACTGACGGATGTGTTTTTGTCAGTTTTCACAATCGAACATCAATTTTTGTGTTTTTCAGAAAAGAATCGCTCTTGTAACTTAAAGTATGGACTGCTACAAGAGGGTTAGAGTACAACTTGGTTAGAGAGACTTTCCGTACAATTTACGTTAACTACAGTTTTTGTAGTTGTTATGGAAGTTGAAAAGTAATTTAATTATTTCTACTTAAATTTAAGTATATTTACGTAGTTGTAAATACTTCATGATTAGAGTAATTTAGATCAAATCGATAGATCAAATTCCTAATAATTCAGCAACCTATAAACAGTATTTGTTTACTGATATGTAATGTAATTATTATTTGTTTCAACAATGTTTTGTAAACATGAAAAATCTTTAACGTAATTTTACGTCAAAACAGGATTGTTAATAATTACTCAAAGACTTACAAAGTAACAAAACCTTGCATTACAATAAAACTCAATTTAAAATATCGTTAAAGACAAAGAAGGGCTTCATGCAAATTGAATATTGTGTAAAAATAATGTATAATATTGCTGAAATTTAATTTTTTTTTGTTCTATGAAACAAAAAATTTTTAAACGTTTTAGATATACTTATTTATAGTCTCCAAAGACACTATTTTTAATGTTTTTACAAAGTTGGTAAATAATTACTGCAACAATAATTAATTTGAAATGTATTTACTGTAGTTTTTCACAAAATGAAAATTCTTAATCTCAGTATCATAATAAATACGTTGTATTACAAAATAAATTGTAGTCCGCGCAAGTAAAAAAGTTAAAAGATTTGGCGCGATAAATAGGCGCTTTATAGACATAAAAAGTGAAAAATTGAAGGAGTTGTTTAAATTTAAAGTTAAGTTTGTAAAACACCGAGATTTTTAAATTGACATGATAAGAACATTATTAACGACGGCGATAGCGAACAATAGATAACAGCACAGATTCAAAAACACGATTCGGAGTTGCTATCAGAATACAACAAGGAGGAGGTAGATAATTAACGAGATGATTGAAGAGAAAAGAACAGGCGACCAGGAAGGCCAGGAAATTTGGTTAATAGAGGATAACAGAGCTTATTCGAGAATCACCTAACAATTGGAAATAAGAAAATGGATGGTATAAAACGCGAATCTACCCAATTTACAAAGGAGGGAAGAAGAATGATACTGAAAACTAGTGGGAGTATCGCTGTTGTAGATGGGTCATAAAATACTCGTATCAATTGTAAATAACACAATTAGATATTCGCTACTGAAAAAAATATTTAAAGTAAGTTATGCAGATTTAAGGAGAGGCAGAGCAGCAGAATATGGCATGTGGTTTGTGAAAGCATTAATCAAAAACAGATCATCAATTCACAGAGTGCTGTAGAGCATCCAGAGAAGTGGACCAATCATGTCTCTTTAGAACCACACTGTTAAATATATTCACCGATAAAATATATCTAGATTGAGGGAAAAAGAAATAAAGGCAAAACTGTTACGGAAAACCGAAAATTTTTGGACCAAAATTCGCGAATGATGTGTCTTCAATATCGAATACAACCAAGTGTTTGATAGATTGAATAAAAACTACTAATAAATACATAAAGAGAAATAAATTGGAGTTACACGTAAATAAATACCAAACAATGATATTTTGAAAGGGGTAAAAAGTAAAGTAAGAAATATTTAAATAGTCGACAACGATACTCTAGAAATTGTAGCTAGATAAAAAGCTTTTTTCTTTATTCTAAACGGGAGGAACTTATAAAATACATTCAAGGAAATTCGTTTCGAGAAACAAAAAAGCTACAACTGCAGCTTAGAGGATGACGAAACGATCGGGTTTGCAGTGTCTATGAAAAATACTATATTTAATACGGTAGTGAAAGCGGAAGGTTTATAAGATAAATAAATTTTGAGTTGAGTCAGAAGTGAAAACCTTGGAAAAATTTGATGATTTAGAAGAAAGAAGAACAGAAGAAAATTTACGAGAATTTGACTAATTGAAAGAAAAAGGAGTAGAACAAGATCCCAGTTTTAAATATTATATACTTTCATTAACATAATAAGTTACAGTTTGTAACTCCTTATTGTGTAGCTAAAGGATTTATTATATAAATAAATAGAAAAATAAAGAACAATTGCAAGCAGATTGTGTAAATAAGTTATTCTAAACACTACGAATGTATAAAGAAGCAGATAGGTCAAGAAGAATATTGGGAGAAGGATTATATATCTGAAGGAACATACGAAGAACGATGAAGATTAAAATTTGTAAATTTGGAGTAATCAGGGAAAAAGAATAGAAGGATAAAGATTGAAGGCTGTGAAGAAGAAATCCGAAAGATTTAAAAAATATTTACTATTCTGTAAGGAAACAATTCGAGTCATAAGGAATGATATAATGTGATTAAGTGGGTTAGAGGAAGAAAAGGGGAAAATATTGACAAGATAATCATTAACAGTATGAGCAATTTACATAATTTAATCATCTTTGGATATACAAAGGAGTTTGTGAAAAAGACGCAGGAGGATCAACAATGATTTATTCAAGATATTCTATTTTAATCATTCATGTATTTTTTATAACTACATTTGTGTAAACAAGTGGACAATGATTTAGGATTAAATATTATACAATTTAATTATATTTGTATCTGTGATTTCGAAAATATTGGGCTTCTCATTGTTATGATTATCATTATAACTTTTTCAAAACAGTCCAAAACACGTCAGCAATGAAGTGAATGATAGTTTTATCTGTGGTTTTTATAATTATTATTATCACTTTTTCGAAAGAGCTCAAAAATAGTCAGCAATGAATTAAGCACATAGCATTGCATCATATTTGTGTCTGTGGTTTTGAAAATATTGGGCTTCCCATTCTTATTATTATCATTATATCTTTTTCAGAAAAAGCCTAAAATAAGTCACCAATGAAGTAAACATATTGTATTACTTTCATTATCGAGTTATTTATTGTTTTCAATTTTAAAATGAAAAGTTTATTTAAGAATAAATAATTTATTTGGTGGAAGTAAGTACCAAAATTCATGAAAATATACTGAAAAAAAATCAAAATTATCGCACTTTTGTGAGCCAAGTATTTTTTTCTCAGTGTAGAAACACAAGTCAATTTTCATTATAATAATAATAATAATAATAATAATAATAATAGTCATATATAAAAAGTAATTGATTTAAATTATGAAATCATAATTAAAAAACTAATTGAAGCATAAGCTAATTACAATTTAAAAATTCTGTAATGTACTACCATTTGTAAAAAATTATTCATGTAGTGTACGTATATTTTGCAATGAATATAAAAATATCGAATTTCAAGTCTTATGCTTTATAAAAAGTCTATAATGAAAATGAAATGTTTTATCTTCATTTTACTGTTAACATTATGTTTGTGATTTATATTCCTTTCCATTATGTACTAATTACTATTATTACATTTTTACAATAAATAATAAAAAATGATTTTTACATTGAACGATTTCTTATTTAACTCCTTCACATAATTTCATTTCCTACCATTGCCGATTTTTTAACATGATAAGTATGTTTTAACAGCGTAAAAATTACTATTTTTAAAGGTATAAGCATACAAATTTTAATGTTTGAAGTTAAAATTTTATGTTTCTTTAATATGAGTTATTTATATCAATTATTCCCAGTTTAAAAGTTGCAAAATACAGTTTACCTAACTAGTATAGGGATACTCATTTTTATGCCATTAGTAAAAGTTAAAAGTAATACAAATTATTAATAAAACTTTTGGACTAGGAATGTTTTTTTTAGAAAAGATATATTGTTTTCAGTTTATTTTATAAATTCTTTGAAAATAAAAAGTTGAAAAATACAGTTTACGTGCTATATTCTCATTATTCTTTCTGAAAATAATGGAAATAACTTTAAGAATTAAAAAACAATTTTATAGGTATTTTTATAAATCCATTAAATGCAAAAGTTGTGCATTAAGCTTTAAACAACTCGAATAGGGTTTAAATTTTTTATACAGGGCGTCTACTGGAAAAATCGATCAAAATTCAAAAAATTTTCCAGGATAAAAATTTGAAATGACTTCATTTTTCTACAATGTTCCATATTTATTTATCAAAATTTTAGCATTAATATTGTTTTCGTTTATTAAGAATTTAATTTGTTATCAATTTTAAAAAGTATGAAATATTAAGATCGTATAATATTCTTATTTCTACTCATTTTAGTTAAAATTTTAACATATTCCTGTCAAAATTAAATTTATTTGAAAGTTTTAAAAAAAGATTTATATATTTCATGGATAGAATTTGAAATCCTAGTAGATTTCCAGGACTTGCAAGACAGTGTTTCATATCCAAGGACTTTTTCAGGACTTCCAGGACGAGAAGACATCCTGCATTACTTAAAGTCAATAGCAATAGAAATTTTAAAAATAATTTTTGGTTATGTTAAGAAAATCAAAATTTTCTCAGTTTATTTATTAATTCTTAAGGCACTTTACGCAAGGATGTCGTGTTCAAAAATTATTTAAAAAGTGTTCTTCATTCCAAGCTACAAACTTATAAAAAAACATCTCCTATAAACAACTTTTATACAGTGTTGATCAATTTTAAAATATCTATATTCTTTCCCTTTAAATCTTAAGAAATATTATATTATTTTAGACAATGATATCACTTCCTGAGTATTTTGAATAAATGGTTCAACATGTATTTATAATAACTTCTGAATGAAACAATAGATTTGTTTCTTCATTTCTAACTTAAGGTATTTCTCGTGCCATCATACTACAAAAAATCGATTTTCGTAAGCATCTCTTCAAATTTTGAGAAACTTTTGACCTGGGATTATGAAGACATTCTGCTTGAAATTTTCAATTTTACATGGAAGTTATTAGAAAATCAAAAATTTGAAGCTGAATATCTCCATGTTCACACGTCAAAAGGTTCTCAAATTTTTACCACCAAGAAAGAATACATAAATTAACATTTCCTCAAAATTTGAAGATATTCTTAAGAAAATCAATTTCTTGTAATATGATGGCACGAGAAATACCTTAATTAACTGTTTCCTTAAAATGTGCCCCGCATGTTAGTTTCCACTAAAACTTGAAGATTATTTCCAAAATTAAATAATAAAAATCAATAATATTTATGGGTTTTGCACCAAAAACACGTAAATTATAAAACTTTGATTAACATTTTTTCAAACTTGCAGATGGTCCATTTTAAGCATACTGCTTTACTTTATACATTAAAAGTTGCACAATAATCAAGTAAAGTTTTAAAAACATCTGCCGAAAACAAATCTACGCGATAAACACTAGAAGAAATTGAAGGTCGATTAAGTAGCTTAACATACTTGATGCTCTTGTCTGAGACAATTTTCTTAAATTTGGCAATTAGCAAAAAATATGTCTCCTACCTAGCAAAATTACTTTAATGCAAAATGATTATGCCACTACTGTATATTTTAATGTTTGAAACTATTTCAGAAAATACATGAAATAAACTCATTAGTTTATGTAAAAACATTGACTCAAATAAGTTAATTGCGAAAGTTATAAGCACAATTAAATTTGACAAATATTGCGTCTTAGGTGAAGAGAAACATAGAACAATGGTATTGTTTCTCAAAGTTGACGACTATAATCAAAATTAATGATTTGGTAAAGTTTTAACAAGACATTGACTCCTTTACTTTGTGCCTGTAAATAATATTTTAATCATCAATGCTTACAATTTTCGAAGACACTTTTTATTTCAAAAAGTCTACACATTCTCTTGATTTATAATAATCAAATTTATTTAGATTTTTTGAGAAATTTTGACATTTTCGAGGAAAAATAAAAAGGTTTCCTAGGTTTGATCGAGCTGAAACTTTTCTTGGTGTGATGATCATGAATAAGAATCACAATCAAAATTTTTGGTCTCGGATTTTGTTGGAAAATGGTGAATTTTATTTAGATTTTTTGAGAATTTTTGACATTTTCGGGGCCAAAAAAAATGGTTTCCCAACTTCGACCGGGTTGAAACTTTTTTTAATGTTAGTTTTGATGATGAGGAATAAGAATCACCACTAGTATTGTTGGTCTCGGATTTTGTTATAAAATGGTGAATTTTAATTAGATTTTTTGAGAATTTTTTACTTTTTCTGGGCCAAAAAAAATGGTTTCCCAACTTCGACCGGGTTGAAACTTTTTTTAATGATAGTTGTGATAATCATGAATAAGAATCACAATCAAAATTTTTGGT